>APFE030619115.1:0-21112 GCA_000404065.3 Pinus taeda
GAAAACACAGTTATGTCATCTAAATAGATGACTACTGATCTATTAATTAATCCCCTAAAAGCAGTGTCCATAGCTCTTTGGAAAGTTGCTCCTGCATTTATAAGCCCAAAAGGCATCTTTTGATATGCATACGTTCCCCATTTTGTTCTAAATGTTGTTTTGAGTTGGTCATCAGGATGAACCAAAACCTGGTTATATCCTGAGAAACCATCAAGAAAAGACATCAATTCAGATCCTGCCACAGATTGGAGTATTTGTTCCATAGTTGGCAATGGAAAATTGTCTTTTAAACTTGCCCTGTTCAGATTTCGGAAATCTATACAAATTCGAATGTCGCCATTCTTTTTCCTGACAGGCACCATATTAGAAACCCAATTAGAATGTCGGACTGGAAAAATAATTTTGGCTTTGAGGAGTTTGTTAAGTTCCGACTTAATCTGACTTTCCAAATTGGGATGAATTTTCCTTAGCTTCTGTTGTATTGGTTTTTGATCCGGAAGCATTGGAATTGTATGCTGGATGATGGACGTGTCATAAGTTTTTAGGTCATCATATTTCCAAGCAAAGACGTGTTTATTCTTCTTCAATAGTTTGACAAATGCTTCCTTCTCTTGTGTAGATAGTCCTAGTCCTAAATTTATATTCTGAGGAATTTGATCAGTACCCAAATTTATTAATTCAAACCTTAGGGTAGAACTTTGGATTTTTGTGTTGGTTACAGGTTTAAACCTGTCTTTGATATCATAAAGATCTTCAAGTTTTACTACTGGCTTGGGAATTGCATTTTCTTGGGATGCCTCTTTAATTTGGGAATCGTGTTCATCTTCTTCAATGATCTGATTATCATAGGACTTTTCAGAAGTCAAGAAGTGCAGAATATCATTGTCATGATTAAAAACTCTCCAATTGGTAACATTGTCAGGGATCGAAGGTCTGAAGATTAATTCTACAGAAAATCTATCAGGGCTGTAGTCTTCTGAAGGCAGGAGCTTTGAGGCTACATTGGCCAGTAAATCAGCAGCCGAATTCTGGGATCTAGGGATAGAAGAAATATTGAATGCTAAAAAATGTGAAGTGAGGTCTTGCACAAGTGATTGGTAATGCTTTAGATGGTTTGAAAGGCAATGAATTGCGTTTCTAACCTGCTTAACGATGATTTCTGAATCACCAAAAACCTTTAAGTATTGCACTTTAAGACCGATTGCCTTATATAAACCCTGAACCAGGGCTTCATATTCAGCCGTGTTATTTGTGCATTCAAATTCTAACCTGCAAGATAGCATCGTTCTTTCTCCATTTGGATTAACCAAAATGCAACCTGCTCCTGAGCCTTCATTAGACTTAGAGCCATCAAAGTATAAAGACCAAAATAAAGGTGTATTAACAGCAGTATTTACAATCTTCTCTTTTTCATTAAAACATCTAGACATATGTGTTTGTGAAAAATTTTCGATCTGAGATGTGAAATGATTAATTGAGAAAGGGGAGGGTTGGGCAACAAAGTTGCCAAAGAATGACTCGGATGAATAATTGCCCAAAATATTATTGTTGAAAGCTACAGGGTGATTCTCTTGTTCGAAATCGGTGACTGTATGGGTCATATGTTTTTCTCGGTCTATCTTTATCTGATTTGGCTTTCCTTTATAGGGGAGCCACATGTGTGACCAATCAGTGGAGATGTATCCATGCAATTTTTCAGACCAGTCTCTACTCAAAATCAAACCGTAAAATTCAGGTATATCGGCTATAAGGATATCAATCCTTTGAACTACTCTTGGATCAGCTGACAATCTGATGGTCACGGAGTTAATCTCACCAATGACCTGTACCTTGGTTCTGTCTAATTGGACAATATGGATAGAGGACTTCTGAGGTTCAATGTTCAGTTTGGAACAAACTGAAGCTGGCATTATGTTAGAAGACGCTCCTGAATCAATTAAACAGTTATGCAGATTCTTATTATAAATTTCATAGGTTAGGAGAAATGGTGGAGTATGAGAACTTGACTTGTCACCAATTAAGATGGAGTCTGTGGCTTCAACCATGCCTGGAGGTGACTGCCCTGAATCATTTGCGGCTTTTGAACTAGGGAGAGGAGTTGAAGGGACAACATTTAATTCTTTGAGGAGTAACTTTTGCTGATGTTTCAATTTACTAAGCTCAAACATAGTTATGTTAGCTTTGGTCTTTTTCATGTCATCAACAATATTGTATTCCATGGAATCAGTCACCACTAACGTTTTAGAAGTTGATGGGGGAGTTGAGGGCTGATTTTGAGAGACTGCTACAGGTGGTTTCTTTGGAAGTATTTTTTCTTTTGTTGCAGTAGCCCCTGCATTTCTTTTCTTTGAAGTTACCCGAACAGGATCAGGAACACTTTTACTCCTGGTGGTGACCGGAAAGGCTTCTTCTTCGTTATCTGTATCAGGATCAGGGAGTATGAAATCCCACATTCCATGACACTCAGCGACTTCTTCTTCATCGTAGGATGGTGGAGTTGTCTCTTCTTCTTCTTCTTCTTCCTGGTCGGAGTCAGCGTTTGATATGACATTAGGTGGTTTTGATTCTGTTTTCTTGTAAGTCCTAAAAGGTCTTTTATTTGATGTCTCAGCCACCTGTTTTTTAATGTCAATCATTTCATTGGACAGTGTTTTCAGGACCTTCTGAAGTCCCTCCATATCATATGGGTCTTTAGAACTTTTCTTCTTTGAGTCTTCTTTAAAGGAAACTTTTTTGGCTTTTCTTCCTTCCAAGGCAGCTTTTTTTTCTAAAGAGTTGATACGCTTCTCAACATCTAGTGATTCTTTCATGTTTTCAGCTAAGGTAGGTTTCCCAGCCCGATCTACGAAAATAGCTATATTAGCAGGTAGGGCGGTGATATACCATTCGCTACGTATTTGCTCACTGGGTTTGGAAGCGGTAGGGATTTTATTAAGGAGTTTATTAAAACGAGCATTGAATTCCTTGATAGGTTCCCTATGTTCTATTCTTAAGTTGGAGAGATCATTTATTAAGGTTGCTAAAGATCTGTCATCTCCATACTTAGTCAAAAACTGCTCTTGGCACGTATTCCAGTTGGTAATGGATCCAGATGGTAGAGAAAAATACCAAGATCCAGCCGATCCTTGTAAAGTATAAGGGAAGAGTCTGACAACAACATCTTCGTGGGCTACCCCCTTTAGGTTGACCGATAGCATGAAATTATTAATATGTTCTTCGGCCTGAGTTCCATCATCTGGGTTAAACTTAGGGAGCCATTTTTCGGGTGCATCGGGTAAAGGATGTAACGGTGCAGGCATATTGACCGCGCCCGGCCTCGTCCATGGATCTGCCATTATAATAGTACCGGGATTTGATACTATTATTGAGGTTCCAGATGAATGGGGAGAAGATGATACCAACAGGTGAGCCGATTGAGATGTTGAGGCTTGTGTTCCCTGATGAACAACAATATGCAATGGAGGAGTGGATGGTCGACTTTGCAGATGAGAAGATGAAATGGAGGAGGTGGAAGAAAATTCCTCACTATTGGGCTGCTTAGTGTGCTTCTTGGCCCTTTTCCTTTCAGGCAAGGGGAACTCGATGGGTTCGATACCAAGTTTACCACTTTGTAGTCTAGTGAGTGGATGGGATAGATTAAACTGCGAATTCGAACTGCTTTGAGATATCTCAGATCTTTGTGGTGAGATCGAGAATGTCTGAAGTTGTTGAATAAGAGACTGGACTTTAGGAGATTCAAGACTCAATTGTTCTGAGGGTCGAGGGGTATGAGCAGTGGTAGTTGACTCCTGTTCTTCTTGATCACGCGTTGGAGAACCAGCACGCGATTGAGAATGAATAGGAGATTTGGAGGGAGAATTACTCTTAGAATGGCTTGTGGTTTTTGGTTTACTTGCCATTCATAGTTGAACCCCTCCTTCTAGCGCCAAAAATGTTGACGACCCGAAAATCGTTGCACCAACATTGGGGGAAACCACCCGGTCCGGACCTTAGTGCAGCTCCTTTTCCGTTTGGTGTAGTGGCTCCGACTGGGGATAATGGGACCAGTTTCCTAGCAATAGATGAATGGGATGAATGAATACTTTGTTGGAAACAGTAAACGGTGAATGAATATCTAAACTATTGACAGAAATGCAATAAAACTATCCCGGGAATCTATTTGAACATCTAAAGCGTAGCTTTTGATGTTCTATATCCAAACGATACAATTATATAGATGACTGCATTTATATGGACATAGAAATTAAATCATTTCAAATGGCTGCACCTAAATAGTTAAGCACGGCAATCAAAATAATACTACTAAACTTCAAACATTCATACTATTAACGCATACATGATGAATAATAAGGCATATTATCTAAACATCCAATAGTGGTATGAGTAGGATTTCCTGTCATTATACATGCATACAATTAACAGTAGCAAGAGTAAATACACAGCGAGATAATGTTTCAAGAATGAATCTAAACAAAAGATAGAAATACCAGTTAAATAGTCAATCACTCCCGATATAAATCGCTACGTATGGCTTTCACTTAGATGCATCAACATTCCTCAAATCAACGACAGTAGTGCACAATTGAATTAAGAAACTATCTTCACTTAAATAAAAGCAGCTGGTCGAGTTTCATAAAAGAATAGAGGCTGAAGCACAATAGTGCAAACTTCAGTCTGTTAAGTCTTATACAAAATTTTACGACCCTTTCTAAATGCATGAAAGGGTCTATAAATACTAAACTAATCTAAAATATCTATAAAACAAAAATGCTAATTATTCTGATATCAATTACTTCTTTGTTGCTATTTTCTCTGGCAGATTAAGGAGCTGGATGGTGACTCATTCTGTCGGCTGCTTATCTTTAGACCTTAGGTGATGAATGTCGAGCATCGGCTGAATCTCTGGCGGTTTGTTTGTTCGTGAGAAGAGCTGGGCGGCAAATGTGGCATCTTGGATTTCAGGGATCATGTACTGAACAGCATCGGTTAAACATTTAATGGCAGCTCGTTGTTCATAAGGTTTAATGAGGAAGTGCCAATATGTTTCTATACTTAGGCTGTTAACCCCGGCGATTAGTTTTCCTGTTTTTTCTAACTCTGGGTAAGATAGTTGTTCCAATGTATGAGCTGTAACTATCTTTCCAGGTGTACACTGGGTAACAATGTTTGATAGGTAAAGCGTATCATTGATCAGATCAATCAGATTGTTAGAAGTCAATGTGCTCCTTGAAGCTGCCCTTTCTGCCTTCATTACCTGTGTATGCCACTCTGTGAATAGTATGTTTTTATGAACTTCGAGTATTTTCGGCAAATTAGAACTTTTTCCTTCCTTTGAATCTTGTCATTCAAGGTGCGCTGTGATGATTTCATCGGCTTGGTTCAATTCATCTCTTGCCTTTTCTACTCGATCGCTTACAATCGTGGCTAATTCACAAAGTGGTTCTGCTTGAGCAAGGTATTGAGCCAATATCTTGGCTTGCGATATAAGCACATTGTTAACTATTGTTGCTTCTTTTCTGAATTCTATTACCTGTGAATTTCCTCTGAAGTTATCCAGTTGTGCTGTAATCTGGGCGATCTGTTCATCCTTACTTTTCAATAACTGCTCATTTACTTCCTTTAATTGTTCTAGAGCTTTTTGTAATTCATTTTGTCTGTGGACTGCCGACTTATTAATACTCTGTTTTTCCTCTTCCCATTGTTTTGTCAATTGCTCATTCATTTGTTGTTGTTGCTCTAACTGTGCCTCGGTTTGTATCACCTTTTGCTTTGCTGCTGCCAACTCTTCTTGTAAGACGGAAATTTCTTGCTCCCTTGTTTTAAGTAGAAGACTTACCTCGGATGCTTTGTCTATAGTAGCAGCGGAATAAGCTCCAGCATACTGTGAGAGTTTGGTTAAATCATCGGAGGGGTCTTTTTTCTGCTTCCATACTACATTGCCCATAATAGTTGACTCGGGAAAGATAGAAGGTTGATCAGGCCTTTGTCTTTTCCTCGATCGTTTTACTACGGCTTTATATTTTGGGCTGTAGAAGACACTTAAAGGGGGAATATCTTCCACCTGTAGTATAATTTGTTCACTAGGGTTTTTTGGAATAATTTCCACCTCTTTTGACTTTGGTGTAGCGCTGGTTATACTTAAACCTTGAGATAAGGTTTTGCCTTGTTCAGTGCTGCTTTTAGGAGTATCTGTGCCCTGTGAGTCTTTATTTCCACCGATGATGGTAGTGAAATGTTGCCATTCCTTCTGCAATTGAGGATTTGTGACAATACTTTTATTGATATCGGTGGTGCTTTTAGACTGGGATTCTTTAAGCATTTGTTCTTGCTTTTCCTTTTCTCTCTGCTCTTGTTCTTCTCGTTGTTTCTCTGCCTGTTTCCTCTCTGCCTGCTCTTTTTCATTTTGCTTCTTTTCTGCCTGCTCTTGGCGCTTCTTGTCTTCCTTCTCCTTCCTCAAACGTTCTTGTTGATCCCGTTTTATCTTCTCCTCTCGCTGCTTCCTTTGTTGTTCCTCCTGCTCTTTATTACCGGTTTGTATTGTAGCGGGAGGCTTCTTAGTCTGTTGTTTGCTAGGGCCACTTGATGATGCTGCTTGGTCAGTCATTAACAAATCCAAAGGCAGAGTTTGCAACCTCTGTTCTTTGAGTTTATTAAACTCAATTAATCCTTCATCATTGTATTGTCTCTTGGCGAGTTGCATGACTTGAAAAATTGATTCGGCTGATTTGAACATGTCATCAAACATATCATCTTTGTGATTGAATAGTGCTAACTTAGCATGCTCTAAAGCAGCATAAGCTGTTTTCTTTGGATCATATAGCCGATTGGGCAGGGTAGCAAAATTTAGGACTTGGATCTTTGAAGCTTCTTTCTCTGCATGCTTTAGATCATTCAGTGTGAAAACCCCACATCTAAAGGGGAAAGTAGGCCAACCCCTTTTCTTCTCCTTTTTAAGGATCTGAGTGGTGCTTTCTGCGGTTATTTGGTAAGCAATCTCCCTTGCTAACAGTTTATCGGGGACATATAAAGGAAGGACATGAGGGTTTGCTTGACTTCCGAAAACCCTAATATAAGTGAAATGTTCTTCTCCGAACCAACTACCTACCGCAGGCAAATCAAAAGAAGCAAGGTAGGAAATCTTGGGGATAGGTTTGTCAAAAATTGCGTAATATACAGGGACCATGAAACCATTGCAAATTTGGTACATATGGTTTTTATAATAGGGCTTCCACATTTTACGATGATAAATGTGAATGGGCGAGGGGTCCTGCACGGTCCACCTCCAACCAAGAATGGGGAATTCAGAATTAAAACACAAAGTGTCCAAGATGTATGCACTGTAGTAAAAAGGAGGAATTATTCTTTCACTGACTCTAGAATTATTCCTATAATTGATAACTGCTGTTGCCAGTTTGTCTGACAGAATAGTGGCCCAATCCATAATAACACTGTTTACTGCCGCTTCCATGAGAGGAACCATTTCAATGGTGAAAACAGCGGAATCATGTAAACCCCACAATCTACACATCATTATGCCGGCATAACAGTAAGGAGAACACAGAGAGTCGACTGAGTACTTACCGGAGGATTCATGTTTGTGTTTAGCTGGGTTCCCCCTCCATTCCTTGATAGGTTCAGATTCGATCGCGTGCTCACTTGCAAATTTTTTTAGAAAGTCGCTGTTATATACTTGTTCTGGCGTTGGCAAATGGTACATTTGTCTCAGATCTTCAGGCTTGAATGACCCAAAAACTCTCCCATCCTTTGTGACGAAAGTTCTATCATTGAAGGGGATTTCTTCAATCGCCCATTTCACCACGTCAGTATAAGGGAGCATTTGTTCTCTAGCTGCAATTCTGTGGAGGAATGAATCGGCCAAATCTTTAATACAGTTTTCTGACTTATCAGATGAATCCGCAGTGGCTTCATCTACTGCTTGTGCTGGTTTTTCGGCTTCTATTAAGTCGTAGGTTCCTTGCCATGTGGTCTTTGCTAGGCCTGCGCATGTAGTGTCAGATATTAAACCTTTCTTACTACTTGGCGTTGATTGTCCTGTGGCTGGTGCATTTGGAACATTGGCGGCCTTCTTGGACTTTTTCCCCATCATGTTTTGAGTTCTCTGGTAGAAATCTATCCTGCAACAGAGAGTAAGACTTGGCGTAACACAGAGATAATAGAGAGACTCAAAGATGATATTCGAATGTAAAAGATTAGCGTTAATATATCTGGCTTTTATTGAATGGCGCGGAGGCAATCTTTAAGCAAATCCAAGGGCAGGGATTCATTATGTAACCGTATAAGGTCTGCCACCTTTATAAATGCCCATTACTCTGAATTTGATTCGTAAATCTCTTAAGGCGAGGAGAGGACGTATGGGCGGCCGGGTATGAGTGATTATGCCTTAATTATCAATAAATTGGCCTTCCAATCACTTAACTGGCTTTTTTATCGAAAATGTGCTTTACCGCATCGCAAGGAAAGAGGGGCGCGAAAGGCTTCAACAATGGGTTTGGATATCACTTATCGCCGATTGCGATATCGCATCGGCAGAAAACCATATGAGCGTTAAAAAATGGTACGAGAGGATTGCCGATTGCCGATTGCGATATCGCATCGGCAAGGAACATAGCGCATATGTGTTTAAAAGGGAGTGGGGCCGATTGCGATATCGCCGATGGCTTTATCGCATCGGCGGAAAACCATATGCGCGTTAAAAGTGATACAAGGGTTTCGCCGATGGCCGATTGCGATATCGCCGATGGCTTTATCGCATCGGGGATTTACCATGTGGTGTTTTAAGGGTGCACAAGAGTTTCGCCGATTGCCGATTGCGATATCGCTGATGGCTTTATCGCATAACTTTATTTGCGCCTTATGTTTTTTCTTTGAAAAATAAAGCTTTTGATATCAATTTTATTTCCTAAGAGGGACCCATTCGATATTCTAATGTTTTTTTGAAAAAAACTATCTATGAAATGGGGGGTTGTTTTTGCAAGGCACAACAATTGGCGATTCACTGGGAGAACCAGTTATCTCTGGAAAAGTCAAAAGTACTTAAAATTTTGGAACAGAATTTCATCCATAAGAAAAAATCTTGGTATAACTAGTTATCTATATATCCGGAGTATTACAGAAGTAACTTTGATTTTTTTCCTTCTTTTGAACACACTTAAGAATTGACACATTTAAGATTTCAAATAGGCCTTGCTTGGATTATAAATAAGAGAAATAGGATCTTTTTCCAAATCGGCTTTTATAATATACTCGCTTGTCATAGGTAGAGCCTCTGCTTCCAGCAAACATCTATAGTCTCGACAGGGATACCTTTTAACCATCTGATTGTCCATTGTCCCACTTAATCAAGATTATAATTATCAGAGTGAATTCAAAACATGTTTTCATATTTTGTTCATTTCTTTTATCTTTTAAGTCTTGTATGAAGATAAAAAGCCATTGTCCTGGTTTGGTGGCCAGCTGTTGACAATGCCACTCACTGGTAGTAGTCTAACTGAACAAGCCAGTTCGTAATGAGACTTCTTGTCTTGAAATTTCAAGCCATTACCCTGTTTTGGTAGACAGTATTTGGTAATGTCAGCTAAGCTATTTTCCTATGATCGTGGTAAGCAGGCTTATGGTAAGACCTCTTATCTTTAATATCTTTATATTTTAGAATTACACCCTGAAAAATCATCACCTTCATTGGATGGGGTGGACAATCATTTCCTTAAGAATTAATGGATGACAAGTTGGGAGTTAAAGATGCTGATGTCGAATTAGCTTTTATTCCTGATATTAATAACCATTTGGGGTGAATTTGAAAACAGAAATAATCATCCATTATTTTTATGTTCTTAAAAAGGAAGTAATCAAAGTCAATCTGCAATTTCTGGATATAAAAGACATCTAATTTCCCAAACAGTATTCTTTTTGGTTGAAAATTCTATTGCTTGAAAGCAAGTACCGATGATAATTCTATAAGAAAACTAGTTTAGACATAGTAAAGGGCCAATGAAATATGCCTTTCAACTTTATTTGCTAAAATCTATAAGCTAAAACGGAAAAACACCTACGAAAAATAACACGGAGAAGGGGTTACCTCCTCAATTAAAGAATTTTTTAAGGATTAGGCCATTTACAGGGAGAGATTCCCTCACACCTGTTAAGTCTTGCAATATAAAGGTTGAATGGCCTATTTTCTCACAAATCTGAAATGGTCCAAGCCACAATTTTTGGAACTTGGTGTGTTTACCTTTGTCTTCATGGGCTTTATCCCATTTCAGAACTAAATCACCAACTTGGAAATGTTTAGATCCTGATGAAGCTGAGTCAAACGCTGTTTTGATGATTTGCTGATGCTTAGTATGGGTATCGCTTGCCTTTTCTCTTTCTTCTTCAAGTTTTAAAATTTGATCATGTCTGAGCTGAATAGAGGAGGAAGGCTTTTGGTCAATGAATTGCACTAGGGCTAGAGAGGGTAGAACAAGATTTGTAGGTAACATTGCTTCTTTGCCATATACAAGATTGAATGGGGAAGTTCCTATGGAAGCCTTTTGAGTTATCCTATCAGCCCATAATGCGAAGATTAATGCTTTATGCCAATTCCTATGATTTTGCTCAATTGTTCGTTTAATAATTTTGATCAGATTTTTATTAGTAGATTCTGCCAAACCGTTACCTTGAGGGTAGTAATTAGCTGAATATTTTAATTTGAATCCTCTTTTAACAGCGAAATCAATCATAGAGTTGCCCGAAAAATAGGAAGCATTATCAAATACAAGGGCAGTAGGAACACCAAACCTGGTAATAATGAATTGATCGATGAATTCTATGATTGCCTCAGAATTTGCTGTTTTTAAAGGAATCGCTTCTACCCATTTAGTGAAGTAATCAGTAGCAGTGAGAATGTACTTATGCTGCTTTGAAGAAGGTGGATTGATTTCTCCGATGATGTCCAGTCCCCATTGATCGAATGGCTGTTCAATGTTGACTGGTTGCAGAGGGAAAGCTGATCTTCGTTGCCTTCCTCCAGCAGTTTGACAATTTAAGCATTTTCTCACATACTCATGGGTATCTCTGAAAAGGGTCGGCCAATAGTATCCAGCATGAATGATCTTGTGAGCTGTAGTGTCAGCTCCAAAATGTCCTCCTGCTGGTCCATCATGTAATTCCTGCAACACCTTTTGGGCTTCAGTTTTTTCAAGGCATCGTAGCAGAATAGAATCATAATTCCTTTTGAAAAGTACATCATCAATAAGTGAAAAACTCTTTGCTTTTAATCTGATGGCCCTTTTGCTTTTGTAAGATAAATGAGGAGGAGCATATCCATAAAATATCAAATCTGTGTATTGAGATTCTGAGTCGGTGACACTTATCTGATTGATTTCTTCAGTTGGATCTGCGTCGCTCGATTCAGGTATGTTGGAAGCTCCAGCTAATACCCTGCAAAAACCTTGGCCTCTAACAATTTTCGCTGGCCTGATGTCTAAATCATACTCTTGAAGTGCAGTGACCCAGTTAGCCCTTTTTTCACCTAGTTCCCTTTGCATTAGTAGTTGCCTAACAGCTGAAAAAGGAACTATTACTTTTGTATGGGTTTTTAGGAGGAATGGTCTATAATGTTTAACTGCTTTGAACACAGCGAATGCTTGTTTTTCGACATCGGAATAATTTAATTCCGCACCTTGAAGATTGGAACTAAAAAAAGAGATAGGTGCTTCCAAGTTGTGATCGTTCAATTGGGTAAGTACTGCTGCATATGAGGTATTGGACGCGATAGTGTACAATGTGAAAGGATTAGAGAAGTTTGGAGTAATCAAGGATGGGGCATTGATGATAGATTGCTTTATCTGATCAAAAGCTTCCTTTTCTATTAATCCCCATTTAAAAACTGCATTCTTCTTAATCATTGATTGGAGAGGTGAAATGATATGAGAAAAATCAGGAACAAATCTTTTAACAAAATTTATCTGACCGAGGAATGACTGCATTGATTTTTTGTTATGAGGGAATGGAATATCCGAAATTTCTTTGATCCGATCAGGATCAATATAGATGCCATCCCGAGATACAATAAAACCCAGGAGTTTGCCTTGATCTAGAGCGAAGAATGACTTTTTAGGGTTCAGAGAAATTCCATACCTTTTACACCTCTGAAGGATTTGATCTAAGTCTTGTAAATGATTGGATCTCTTTTTAGAAAACACAGTTATGTCATCTAAATAGATGACTACTGATCTATTAATTAATCCCCTAAAAGCAGTGTCCATAGCTCTTTGGAAAGTTGCTCCTGCATTTATAAGCCCAAAAGGCATCTTTTGATATGCATACGTTCCCCATTTTGTTCTAAATGTTGTTTTGAGTTGGTCATCAGGATGAACCAAAACCTGGTTATATCCTGAGAAACCATCAAGAAAAGACATCAATTCAGATCCTGCCACAGATTGGAGTATTTGTTCCATAGTTGGCAATGGAAAATTGTCTTTTAAACTTGCCCTGTTCAGATTTCGGAAATCTATACAAATTCGAATGTCGCCATTCTTTTTCCTGACAGGCACCATATTAGAAACCCAATTAGAATGTCGGACTGGAAAAATAATTTTGGCTTTGAGGAGTTTGTTAAGTTCCGACTTAATCTGACTTTCCAAATTGGGATGAATTTTCCTTAGCTTCTGTTGTATTGGTTTTTGATCCGGAAGCATTGGAATTGTATGCTGGATGATAGACGTGTCATAAGTTTTTAGGTCATCATATTTCCAAGCAAAGACGTGTTTATTCTTCTTCAATAGTTTGACAAATGCTTCCTTCTCTTGTGTAGATAGTCCTAGTCCTAAATTTATATTCTGAGGAATTTGATCAGTACCCAAATTTATTAATTCAAACCTTAGGGTAGAACTTTGGATTTTTGTGTTGGTTACAGGTTTAAACCTGTCTTTGATATCATAAAGATCTTCAAGTTTTACTACTGGCTTGGGAATTGCATTTTCTTGGGATGCCTCTTTAATTTGGGAATCGTGTTCATCTTCTTCAATGATCTGATTATCATAGGACTTTTCAGAAGTCAAGAAGTGCAGAATATCATTGTCATGATTAAAAACTCTCCAATTGGTAACATTGTCAGGGATCGAAGGTCTGAAGAGTAATTCTACAGAAAATCTATCAGGGCTGTAGTCTTCTGAAGGCAGGAGCTTTAAGGCTACATTGGCCAGTAAATCAGCAGCCGAATTCTGGGATCTAGGGATAGAAGAAATATTGAATGCTAAAAAATGTGAAGTGAGGTCTTGCACAAGTGATTGGTAATGCTTTAGATGGTTTGAAAGGCAATGAATTGCGTTTCTAACCTGCTTAACGATGATTTCTGAATCACCAAAAACCTTTAAGTATTGCACTTTAAGACCGATTGCCTTATATAAACCCTGAACCAGGGCTTCATATTCAGCCGTGTTATTTGTGCATTCAAATTCTAACCTGCAAGATAGCATCGTTCTTTCTCCATTTGGATTAACCAAAATGCAACCTGCTCCTGAGCCTTCATTAGACTTAGAGCCATCAAAGTATAAAGACCAAAATAAAGGTGTATTAACAGCAGTATTTACAATCTTCTCTTTTTCATTAAAACATCTAGACATATGTGTTTGTGAAAAATTTTCGATCTGAGATGTGAAATGATTAATTGAGAAAGGGGAGGGTTGGGCAACAAAGTTGCCAAAGAATGACTCGGATGAATAATTGCCCAAAATATTATTGTTGAAAGCTACAGGGTGATTCTCTTGTTCGAAATCGGTGACTGTATGGATCATATGTTTTTCTCGGTCTATCTTTATCTGATTTGGCTTTCCTTTATAGGGGAGCCACATGTGTGACCAATCAGTGGAGATGTATCCATGCAATTTTTCAGACCAGTCTCTACTCAAAATCAAACCGTAAAAATCAGGTATATCGGCTATAAGGATATCAATCCTTTGAACTACTCTTGGATCAGCTGACAATCTGATGGTCACGGAGTTAATCTCACCAATGACCTGTACCTTGGTTCTGTCTAATTGGACAATATGGATAGAGGACTTCTGAGGTTCAATGTTCAGTTTGGAACAAACTGAAGCTGGCATTATGTTAGAAGACGCTCCTGAATCAATTAAACAGTTATGCAGATTCTTATTATAAATTTCATAGGTTAGGAGAAATGGTGGAGTATGAGAACTTGACTTGTCACCAATTAAGATGGAGTCTGTGGCTTCAACCATGCCTGGAGATGACTGCCCTGAATCATTTGCGGCTTTTGAACTAGGGAGAGGAGTTGAAGGGACAACATTTAATTCTTTGAGGAGTAACTTTTGCTGATGTTTCAGTTTACTAAGCTCAAACATAGTTATGTTAGCTTTGGTCTTTTTCATGTCATCAACAATATTGTATTCCATGGAATCAGTCACCACTAACGTTTTAGAAGTTGATGGGGGAGTTGAGGGCTGATTTTGAGAGACTGCTACAGGTGGTTTCTTTGGAAGTATTTTTTCTTTTGTTGCAGTAGCCCCTGCATTTCTTTTCTTTGAAGTTACCTGAACAGGATCAGGAACACTTTTACTCCTGGTGGTGACCGGAAAGGCTTCTTCTTCGTTATCTGTATCAGGATCAGGGAGTATGAAATCCCACATTCCATGACACTCAGCGACTTCTTCTTCATCGTAGGATGGTGGAGTTGTCTCTTCTTCTTCTTCTTCTTCCTGGTCGGAGTCAGCGTTTGATATGACATTAGGTGGTTTTGATTCTGTTTTCTTGTAAGTCCTAAAAGGTCTTTTATTTGATGTCTCAGCCACCTGTTTTTTAATGTCAATCATTTCATTGGACAGTGTTTTCAGGACCTTCTGAAGTCCCTCCATATCATATGGGTCTTTAGAACTTTTCTTCTTTGAGTCTTCTTTAAAGGAAACTTTTTTGGCTTTTCTTCCTTCCAAGGCAGCTTTTTTTTCTAAAGAGTTGATACGCTTCTCAACATCTAGTGATTCTTTCATGTTTTCAGCTAAGGTAGGTTTCCCAGCCCGATCTACGAAAATAGCTATATTAGCAGGTAGGGCGGTGATATACCATTCGCTACGTATTTGCTCACTGGGTTTGGAAGCGGTAGGGATTTTATTAAGGAGTTTATTAAAACGAGCATTGAATTCCTTGATAGGTTCCCTATGTTCTATTCTTAAGTTGGAGAGATCATTTATTAAGGTTGCTAAAGATCTGTCATCTCCATACTTAGTCAAAAACTGCTCTTGGCACGTATTCCAGTCGGTAATGGATCCAGGTGGTAGAGAAAAATACCAAGATCCAGCCGATCCTTGTAAAGTATAAGGGAAGAGTCTGACAACAACATCTTCGTGGGCTACCCCTTTTAGGTTGACCGATAGCATGAAATTATTAATATGTTCTTCGGCCTGAGTTCCATCATCTGGGTTAAACTTAGGGAGCCATTTTTCGGGTGCATCGGGTAAAGGATGCAACAGTGCAGGCATATTGACCGCACCCGGCCTCGTCCATGGATCTGCCATTATAATAGTACCGGGATTTGATACTATTATTGAGGTTCCAGATGAATGGGGAGAAGATGATACCAACAGGTGAGCCGATTGAGATGTTGAGGCTTGTGTTCCCTGATGAACAACAATATGCAGTGGAGGAGTGGATGGTCGACTTTGCAGATGAGAAGATGAAATGGAGGAGGTGGAAGAAAATTCCTCACTATTAGACTGCTTAGTGTGCTTCTTGGCCCTTTTCCTTTCAGGCAAAGGGAACTCAATGGGTTCGATACCAAGTTTACCACTTTGTAGTCTAGTGAGTGGATGGGATAGATTAAACTGCGAAGTCGAACTGCTTTGAGATATCTCAGATCTTTGTGGTGAGATCGAGAATGTCTGAAGTTGTTGAATAAGAGACTGGACTTCAAGAGATTCAAGACTCAATTGTTCTGAGGGTCGAGGGGTATGAGCAGTGGTAGTTGACTCCTGTTCTTCTTGATCACGCGTTGGAGAACCAGCACGCGATTGAGAAGGAATAGGAGATTTGGAGGGAGAATTACTCTTAGAATGGCTTGTGATGTTTGATTTACTTGCCATTCATAGTTAAGGCCCTCCTTCTAGCGCCAAAAATGTTAAGGCCTCGAAAATCGTTACACCAACATTGGGGGAAACCACCCGGTCCGGACCTTAGTGCAGCTCCTTTTCCGTTTGGTATAGTGGCTCCGACTGGGGATAATGGGACCAGTTTCCCAGCAATAGATGAATGGGATGAATGAATACTTTGTTGGAAACAGTAAACGGTGAATGAATATCTAAGCTATTGACAGAAATGCAATAAAACTATCCCGGGAATCTATTTGAACATCTAAAGCGTAGCTTTTGATGTTCTATATCCAAACGATACAATTATATAGATGACTGCATTTATATGGACATAGAAATTAAATCATTTCAAATGGCTGCACCTAAATAGTTAAGCACGGCAATCAAAATAATACTACTAAACTTCAAACATTCATACTATTAACGCATACATGATGAATAATAAGGCATATTATCTAAACATCCAATAGTGGTATGAGTAGGATTTCCTGTCATTATACATGCATACAATTAACAGTAGCAAGAGTAAATACACAGCGAGATAATGTTTCAAGAATGAATCTAAACAAAAGATAGAAATACCAGTTAAATAGTCAATCACTCCCGATATAAATCGCTACGTATGGCTTTCACTTAGATGCATCAACATTCCTCAAATCAACGACAGTAGTGCACAATTGAATTAAGAAACTATCTTCACTTAAATAAAAGCAGCTGGTCGAGTTTCATAAAAGAATAGAGGCTGAAGCACAATAGTACAAACTTCAGTCTGTTAAGTCTTATACAAAATTTTACGACCCTTTCTAAATGCATGAAAGGGTCTATAAATACTAAACTAATCTAAAATATCTATAAAACAAAAATGCTAATTATTCTGATATCAATTACTTCTTCGTTGCTATTTTCTCTGGCAGATTAAGGAGCTGGATGATGACTCATTCTGTCGGCTGCTTATCTTTAGACCTTAGGTGATGAATGTCGAGCATCAGCTGAATCTCTGGCGGTTTGTTTGTTCGTGAGCAGAGCTGGGCGGCAAATGTGGCATCTTGGATTTCAGGGATCATGTACTGAACAACATCGGTTAAACATTTAATGGCAGCTCGTTGTTCATAAGGTTTAATGAGGAAGTGCCAATATGTTTCTATACTTAGGCTGTTAACCCCGGCGATTAGTTTTCCTGTTTTTTCTAACTCTGGGTAAGATAGTTGTTCCAATGTATGAGCTGTAACTATCTTTCCAGGTGTACACTGGGTAACAATGTTTGATAGGTAAAGCGTATCATTGATCAGATCAATCAGATTGTTAGAAGTCAATGTGCTCCTTGAAGCTGCCCTTTCTGCCTTCATTACCTGTGTATGCCACTCTGTGAATAGTATGTTTTTATGAACTTCGAGTATTTTCGGCAAATTAGAACCTTTTCCTTCCTTTGAATCTTGCCATTCAAGGTGCGCTGTGATGATTTCATCGGCTTGGTTCAATTCATCTCTTGCCTTTTCTACTCGATCGCTTACAATCGTGGCTAATTCACAAAGTGGTTCTGCTTGAGCAAGGTATTGAGCCAATATCTTGGCTTGCGATATAAGCACATTGTTAACTATTGTTGCTTCTTTTCTGAATTCTATTACCTGTGAATTTCCTCTGAAGTTATCCAGTTGTGCTGTAATCTGGGCGATCTGTTCATCCTTACTTTTCAATAACTGCTCATTTACTTCCTTTAATTGTTCTAGAGCTTTTTGTAATTCATTTTGTCTGTGGACTGCCGACTGATTAATACTCTGTTTTTCCTCTTCCCATTGTTTTGTCAATTGCTCATTCATTTGTTGTTGTTGCTCTAACTGTGCCTCGGTTTGTATCACCTTTTGCTTTGCTGCTGCCAACTCTTCTTGTAAGACGGAAATTTCTTGCTCCCTTGTTTTAAGTACAAGACTTACCTCGGATGCTTTGTCTATAGTAGCAGCGGAATAAGCTCCAGCATACTGTGAGAGTTTGGTTAAATCATCGGAGGGGTCTTGTTTCTGCTTCCATACTACATTGCCCATAATAGTTGACTCGGGAAAGATAGAAGGTTGATCAGGCCTTTGTCTTTTCCTCGATCGTTTTACTACGGCTTTATATTTTGGGCTGTAGAAGACACTTAAAGGGGGAATATCTTCCACCTGTAGCATAATTTGTTCACTAGGGTTTTTTGGAATAATTTCCACCTCTTTTGACTTTGGTATAGCGCTGGTTATACTTAAACCCTGAGATAAGGTTTTGCCTTGTTCAGTGCTGCTTTTAGGAGTATCTGTGCCCTGTGAGTCTTTATTTCCACCGATGATGGTAGTGAAATGTTGCCATTCCTTCTGCAATTGAGGATTTGTGACAATACTTTTATTGATATCGGTGGTGCTTTTAGACTGGGATTCTTTAAGCATTTGTTCTTGCTTTTCTTTTTCTCTCTGCTCTTGTTCTTCTCGTTGTTTCTCTGCCTGTTTCCTCTCTGCCTGCTCTTTTTCATTTTGCTTCTTTTCTGCCTGCTCTTGGCGCTTCTTGTCTTCCTTCTCCTTCCTCAAACGTTCTTGTTGATCCCGTTTTATCTTCTCCTCTCGCTGCTTCCTTTGTTGTTCCTCCTGCTCTTTATTACCGGTTTGTATTGTAGCGGGAGGCTTCTTAGTCTGTTGTTTGCTAGGGCCACTTGATGATGCTGCTTGGTCAGTCATTAACAAATCCAAAGGCAGAGTTTGCAACCTCTGTTCTCTGAGTTTATTAAACTCAATTAATCCTTCATCATTGTATTGTCTCTTGGCGAGTTGCATGACTTGAAAAATTGATTCGGCTGATTTGAACATGTCATCAAACATATCATCTTTGTGATTAAATAGTGCTAACTTAGCATGCTCTAAAGCAGCATAAGCTGTTTTCTTTGGATCATATAGCCGATTGGGCAGGGTAGCAAAATTTAGGACTTGGATCTTTGAAGCTTCTTTCTCTGCATGCTTTAGATCATTCAGTGTGAAAACCCCACATCTAAAGGGGAAAGTAGGCCAACCCCTTTTCTTCTCCTTTTAAAGGATCTGAGTGGTGCTTTCTGCGGTTATTTGGTAAGCAATCTCCCTTGCTATCAGTTTATCGGGGACATATAAAGGAAGGACATGAGGGTTTGCTTGACTTCCGAAAACCCTAATATAAGTGAAATGTTCTTCTCCGAACCAACTACCTACCGCAGGCAAATCAAAAGAAGCAAGGTAGGAAATCTTGGGGATAGGTTTGTCAAAAATTGCGTAATATACAGGGACCATGAAACCATTGCAAATTTGGTACATATGGTTTTTATAATAGGGCTTCCACATTTTACGATGATAAATGTGAATGGGCGAGGGGTCCTGCACGGTCCACCTCCAACCAAGAATGGGGAATTCAGAATTAAAACACAAAGTGTCCAAGATGTATGCACTGTAGTAAAAAGGAGGAATTATTCTTTCACTGACTCTAGAATTATTCCTATAATTGATAACTGCTGTTGCCAGTTTGTCTGACAGAATAGTGGCCCAATCCATAATAACACTGTTTACTGCCGCTTCCATGAGAGGAACCATTTCAATGGTGAAAACAGCGGAATCATGTAAACCCCACAATCTACACATCATTATGCCGGCATAACAGTAAGGAGAACACAGAGAGTCGACTGAGTACTTACCGGAGGATTCATGTTTGTGTTTAGCTGGGTTCCCCCTCCATTCCTTGATAGGTTCAGATTCGATCGCGTGCTCACTTGCAAATTTTTTTAGAAAGTCACTGTTATATACTTGTTCTGGCGTCGGCAAATGGTACATTTGTCTCAGATCTTCAGGCTTGAATGACCCAAAAACTCTCCCATCCTTTGTGACGAAAGTTCTATCATTGAAGGGGATTTCTTCAATCGCCCATTTCACCACGTCAGTATAAGGGAGCATTTGTTCTCTAGCTACAATTCTGTGGAGGAATGAATCGGCCAAATCTTTAATACAGTTTTCTGACTTATCAGATGAATCCGCAGTGGCTTCATCTACTGCTTGTGCTGGTTTTTCGGCTTCTATTAAGTCGTAGGTCCCTTGCCATGTGGTCTTTGCTAGGCCTGCGCATGTAGTGTCGGATATTAAACCTTTCTTACTACTTGGCGTTGATTGTCCTGTGGCTGGTGCATTTGGAACATTGGCGGCCTTCTTGGACTTTTTCCCCATCATGTTTTGAGTTCTCTGGTAGAAATCTATCCTGCAACAGAGAGTAAGACTTGGCGTAACACAGAGATAATAGAGAGACTCAAAGATGATATTCGAATGTAAAAGATTAGCGTTAATATATCTGGCTTTTATTGAATGGCGCAGAGGCAATCTTTAAGCAAATCCAAGGGCAGGGATTCATTATGTAACCGTATAAGGTCTGCCACCTTTATAAATGCCCATTACTCTGAATTTGATTCGTAAATCTCTTAAGGCGAGGAGAGGACGTATGGGCGGCCGGGTATGAGTGATTATGCCTTAATTATCAATAAATTGGCCTTCCAATCACTTAACTGGCTTTTTTATCGAAAAATGTGTTTTACCGCATCGCAAGGAAAGAGGGGCGCGAAAGGCTTCAACAATGGGTTTGGATATCACTTATCGCCGATTGCGATATCGCATCGGCAGAAAACCATATGAGCGTTAAAAATGGTACAAGAGGATTGCCGATTGCCGATTGCGATATCGCATCGGCAAGGAACATAGCGCATATGTGTTTAAAAGGGAGTGGGGCCGATTGCGATATCGCCGATGGCTTTATCGCATCGGCGGAAAACCATATGCGCGTTAAAAGTGATACAAGGGTTTCGCCGATGGCCGATTGCGATATCGCCGATGGCTTTATCGCATCGGGGATTTACCATGTGGTGTTTTAAGGGTGCACAAGAGTTTCGCCGATTGCCGATTGCGATATCGCTGATGGCTTTATCGCATAACTTTATTTGCACCTTATATTTTTTCTTTAAAATGAAATAAAGCTTTTGATATCAATTT
>APFE030619117.1:0-11782 GCA_000404065.3 Pinus taeda
AAGTCTCCTCTCGTTATCCAGAGTGGATAAGCTCTTGGAGCATTGAGTCTCTTCAATGTTTCTAAGTGCTTTATCTTTTGTGTACTTTCTTGAGGGAAGTAAACATTAGTTAGGTGTCCGTGTATGTTGGTGCCGATCAGATGGAACATGGCTTGAATGAAATAGTGTGAAGCATGGATATCTGTTAAGGAAATGCACTGAGAATTCCATGCTATGGCTAATCCTCCTGATGCACCAGTTGCATCGACTATTGCTGTTTGACATCCCGCCCAAGCTTTGGATAAAATGGGTTCTAAGGTACTGGTGCTGCATTTTGTTTATTGCATGAATACAATATGTGGTTGTTCTTGCAGGATCATGTTCTTCAACATTCTGTACTTCCCGGGACCATTAAGTCCTCTTACATTCTATGAGATGAGCTTCATGGTTGACTGGTAGGTAAAGATCGGTAATATTTGGTCAACTTGAAGCATCTTCCCGACTCCACTAGCCTTTCCCCAATTAATATGGTACGTTGTAGATCTGTCTTTCTGCCTCTTTTCTTTCCATCTTTAATGATATGTTTCCCATCCCATTTGCCTCCTTGTTGTATGCCCAAAGTATTGTGTTGATGCACCCTTGTGAGCACTACCTCCAAATTTTCCAATTGTCTTTCCGGTATTGAGTCGAACTCTTTTCTTTTGCAGGCTTGCTCTAGACTGAAGATGTCTATTTCCCCCAGATCAAAGCTTTCTGGTTCCTCTTCCATTAAGCTTTGCTGACTTCCCCCTTCCTGGTGGATTGGTGGCTGAGAGGGTTCTGCTTGAATATCATATATGTCCATGTTTTTATCAGACCATAGGGCTTTGGAATAACAGGATTAGGGTTGGGTTGCGAATTTGAGGCCAGATTTTCAGAAGGGATAGCTTTCGAGGGATGACTGGTGTTAGTTTGGGTGAGAGTGGGGGACAAAGGTTTGGAAGGAGCAGAGCTTGGGTTTGCTGGCCTGGGCGTTTATGAATCGAGCTGTTCTAGATCTGTCAGAATATTAAAGCTGTTGCTGGAGGATGGAAAAGCAGAAGATGGAGCTGCGTTTTTGGGTGCTGAGGGAGGTTTCTTGTTATGCTTTTTCCTGCTAGTTACCTTGGTGAAGCCTGCTGGATCAGACTTGTCGCCAGAGTCTGTGGTTTTAGGTGGCATATTTAAGGGACAGTCACGAAAGAGGTGACCGTGGGTATGGCATCGCCTGCAATGGAAGGGTACATGTTCATAGTCAAGGGGCTTAATCCATTCAAAGTCGTCATGAAGAAGACTTACCGTGTCTGGTAGCACATGGCCAAGCTTCATGTAGACGCAGATCCGTGCATAGGATGTGTATCTTCGGAGCTTAGTTTCCTCTGCCGCCTTTATAAACTCACCTAGTCCATTTCCAATGGCTGTTAGTGATCCTCGTCCTAGTATTCCAGTGGAAGCGAGTAAAAGCGTACCCAGACTAGCGCCCAGCTGAAATCTTCCTTATTGGGGTTGAATCTTTCGACCCAGTCACGCAGATAGAGACCTGCTGCGTTGAAGAAATAAGGTCCTCCATCCAGGACCCTGTTCCGGTCTTCAAGGTAGTTGAACGTGGCAGTGAAGAAGACCTTAGGGCCCAGCTGTAGAGTTACATGACCTTTGGGCTTCCATTTTGAAGTGATCCAGCCTTGCAGTGCTTTTTCAGTAGGCCAGAAGCCTATGAATTTGCCAATCAGGGCATGATCTTTCATGTATTGTATTTGCGCATTTATCCTGTGACTAGGCAGCTCGATCTTGGGCCTTTCCGTAGCGATGAGCTTGCATGTGAAGCGTTCTTTGGCTTGCCTGAAGTTGCTGGTTTGTCCGATTTCTCTTGTTCCAAGTCTTCTTGTTCATTCTTCTCCGGCTGCTGCGCAGGCCGTGTTTCATCCTTCTCTGCTGTTTTAGTTCCGCTCTTAGTGGGGTTTTCCTTATTGTGAGTTTTGGGGGAAGGCGCTGATGATGCCTCCCCCCATTGGACCGCTCATTGTCCTCTGCTTATCAGAGTCCCAGAATCAGATCTGACAACTTTGTTGGGCTCTGTAAAGCTATGTGCTCAAATTGTGCGCCGTGGAAGAGTCTGTCAGGAACCCTAGTTCCTCAGTGCACCATCGCAATTCAACCTCCAAAAGGTAGAAAAATTGGGACTCGACAATTCAGCAAACCAGTAAGATTTATGTATTACCATAAATTTATTTAAAAGTTATTTAAAATGATCTGCAACGCCTTTTTGTATTTTGCTGATAATTTTGATTAAAATGGAAAACATTACATAATTTAAAATTATTTGACAAGCCTTTTATATTTGATGGGAAATGGAACATCTCTTCCAAATGCATATTCTCTACAAAATTTACGTGGATTTTTGACAACACAATTTCAAAAGTAACTCTCACCCTAGTAAATTAGATTATATTTGGAGGTCGGGGATAGGAAGTACAAGGGGTATGATAACAAGTAGATATATAATCTACGGATTATGGCTCTGAATCAAATCAAGTAATGGTCGCAAGAGAAAGCCTACATCATTGTTCAACAACTTCAACAAGTCTCGTAGAGACTACTGCTTGCACCTAACAACACCATTCACATTCACTGGTAGAAGCGATAAGTATATGCATCAGTGAGCAGGCTTCTGAATCCTCCAATTGTTGACACCACCATAATTATAAAGCCAAATAATATACAAAACTGCAAAAAGATGCTTATGTCAGCAATCAACCTTAAAATATGAACACAAAATTGAAAATAAAAAAGCAACAGTATACATAGGGAATCAGAGATAGAGATGTATGAATAGAAATGCAAATTTGTCAAAAGATTTTTGTTTAATGGAAAAAATTGACATTTACTTTTTCCTTTATGGGAAGGTATCACATAAATATTGCACATATATAACGCAATAATACTTAGCACTTTCTCATATATCCTAACAGTAAAGAATACACTAAACATTAGATTATGATTTCATGAGGGTTGAGAGGACTAACCCAATTCAGTAGCCAGCATAAGCTAAATCTTTTTGGCTTGCAGATGGCAAGCCACATCATAGAAGGCAACTGAAACGAAATATAACAAGCAGAATAAAAATTGCAGTTACTTTGGAATATCAAAAACACTACAAATAAGGCACACTTTCGTGTTTGGCCTTTCTCAGTAACCACAAGTAGTTGATGTATATAAAGAAGGGAATGCTGCAGTTAGACAAAATACTTGTGACTATATTTAAGAAGCACTTACAAAATAAGAAGTTGGCGTGAACGCTAGGCCTCCAAAGAAACCCAGCAAATCCCCAAAGAAAGGGAATGTAACAGCAATGAAAGTGGTGAAAGCTGTCCTTGAGGTGAGGTAAGAATGTAAGAGCGAGCGACCCTTAAATGAAAATGTCACTGCTATTTTGATGATATATGCAACAAATTTCACTCACCAACATAAGAATATCGAGCAATCAAACGAAGATAACGTCCTGGTGGTAGCTTAAATTTGTTTACCAGCACTCTTTCTAGCCCATCGTACACTGGCATAGCAAAAACCTGCAATTTTATGAGGCAATATCAAAAGCAAAAACCTTGACATGGAAAACCCAAATACAAATGACTGGTTGTGGTTGGTAAGAAGTAAACTGTTTGATTGAATGGTACAAATTAATTAAGAGTCAAACTATTGGAGCTAGTATAATATGTACTAAAGTGTGAGCAATAATTTAAACTAGAAATATACCTGATAGCTTCCAATAACATGTATTCCCACCATCATATTTGCAACTGCAATGAGCCAATCTGGTTTTCTGAGTGTCAAGAGCAAATTGTCAGAAACAGTCTGACCGAAGGCCCAGTAACCCACTATAGCTACTGGGAAGTAACAGAGAGCAACAATAAAATATGCAAACATAACACCCCGCCACATGGGGATCTTAGATGGCCTTTCTGGTGATGAAGGAATGGTAGCTTGGATCTCCAGAGCTACATTATGTCCCGCATATGCAAACCCAATTACCCCCAAGGAATTAAGAACACGAAACACTGTGGTGGCTGGTGTTTCATGTAAATAGGCATAGCTTACATCCTCCACTCTACCACGATAAACGCAGGCTACCCAAGCAATGGTGGAGTAGCTACACAAGTTCCAGATGAGCAGAGTCAAAATTGGATTCCTGTTCATTCCCACCATACTTCTAAAGTATCTAACACTTGTACCAATAAATGTTATTTGACATTTAAAAAACATATGAATGTCAAAAAAAACCTTTGGAATGAGTTTACTAGCTATTTCCATCCCTAAGTCTAGTTAAATTTTTGGACAAGCTAAATACTTTCCTTATGAGAGATTTTGGAATAGTATGTGCCTCTAATGATAGTAAAGAGTATATCCCAAATTAGGTATAAACAAATAATAATACAGGTTGTAGTACTAGGGATACCACCTATTTCCTATCACAGTCTATTGAAATAGAAACTTAATAGATTCCCATTGATGAAATTGCAGAATGCATACCTTAGAGACATAAGTGCTGCAGCCATTGAGACTCCTGCCACAGAACTCAGATTGGGTAACAGTGCTAAAAGGTAGTGAATAGAACTGAAAATGAGGATCCAGTAAGACTGCCTCAGTGGTTTACAACTTCCGCACACTGTTTCGTGAAATTTCTTTAATGATTGTCCACCAGTAACCATATAAACTATGTTCACACCAACTTCAACCATCAAATTCGGGGGAACAAGAATCCATAGGCCAACCTTCTCTCCAAACGCATGCTGTGCTAACTCGTGATATCGATCAAAGCGCTTTCCTGGGACGATTTCATGCATCTCTACCAGCTGCCAGAGTGTAAATAAGGTAACCAACCAAGAAAGCACATGTACCAGAATACCTGGACCCCTGCACATGAAAAGACTTCATAATATGCCTATATATAGATACATGTTTCCCTTTAAGAAAAGAGCTATATCCTATGTTCAGACAGGCAACATCTGTAACATCTAAAGACTATATGAACCTCCTTCGAAAAGATCTAAAGAACATGTATGAACCCTGTAGCGGAGAAGTATAACCATTGAGGAAGGCATTCAATCTCAGTTAAACTTAATTAAATTGCAGATTTCAGGAATTTTTGAAATTTTGTAAACAGAAGCTAAGTGAATTGTTTTACCTCACTCCTGTCTGTGAAAAGAGTTAAGTTCAATTGTTTGACCTGGCTTCTGTCCTGAATATTTGCAATTGAGATAAAGATGACTATTTTTCAATCTCTGTGAGCCGGAGGTTTTAAGTAATCTCAACGCTTTACTGATCAGGGATTTGACCAGGTGCTAGTTACTATTATTATGGTGTCCATTAAACACATAATTACTACATTTAGGCAAATTTCAAATTGTATTTTTGATAAAGGCTTTGTTATCGAGAATCACCAGTGTTCCATGATTGCAATTACTCTAAAATGAAAAAGACCAATCCATCCACTCGAGTCTTTATCTTATGTTATCTTACCATCCTAAGAATACCATGGTATATGGTAAACTGAGCACTCCAGCACCAACCATAGCAGTGATATTATGGATTGCAGGGTACCACCAGTTTGCAGTCCGCGATGATGTAAACTCATCTGCAGTTCTCGTCCTTTCAGCATCTTTATGTGTATAATCCTGCAAAATGATATAGCCACAAATTACATTGAACAAAGGGCATGCAGTAGTTGTATACATACTGTTTTTTAAAAAGAAACAGCGGAAGCATATTTTTTTAACTGAAACTACTCAAATTTTGGAGCAAGTAAGATTGAAACTCCTCACATTTCACGGTGGGGATCCTCAGGTAGAGCCCATACAGGAATGGGCTGAAAATCAAACATGGGCCAGATGTGGAGAACTCCCACCCGTCTACAATATATCAAGAATGCTATAATTGCTATTTGGGCTTAGAAAGGATTCACCGAGTTCTTCATTAACAATGTTAAGAAATAATTTTATAGTTGTTACTGTGCACGCGTAATATTTCTGATCTTTCCTAGTTTTGGTTTCCCCATAACTCTCATTGAACTGTACATACCCCAAACCTCCACGTTATATAACACAAGCAATAACCTTATAACAGAGTGTTCATGACTGAAAGCCAATTTAGCGGACCGAAGAATTTCCGATAGTAAAATGGGTGGCCTTCACAGTTACACCTTCATGGGTAATCTATGCTTTCACATGCAGACATTACAGTCAATACTGTAAAATCTGTGTCAAGGACTTCATAGTCTGTATTTGAAGAGCTCAGGTGCATAGAACACTGATGCCTCCTCTCTTGAAAAGGTACTTAAAACGTTTCAAAGTGCTTATATAATTATTAGGGAAGACAGGTTCTCATCATCTCAAACAAGGTAAATCAAGCCTCTCAACAGGAACACTGTGCGAAAATCAAGCTGTTCTTATAGGAAACATTATGGATGCTGCGGGAATTCTTTGTGAAGTTATAATATTATTCTTCATCATTCAAGTAAGTTAGGGTTTGTTAATGATTAGAACCAGACTAAGCATTGCTCTGCATCTATGGGTCAGAGCAAAAAGATACAAAAAAGTTCGTAAAAAAAATCTCTACAGGCATGAGGCTGTGCTTATATTTTCCTGTATGTGCAGAAAGTTATTTATATGTGTAGGAGTTATCCTTTTGCTAAGCCTGCTTGCATCGATTTTGAGTGCCAGTTTCTCGGTTAAAGCAAGAATCCCAAGAACTTTTGTTACCATTTGAACATAGCTGCTAAATTGTTTGTTTGAGATGTATTGGTTATTGAGAGGTGGAAGTGAAGTTTAGTACCTAACTGAGTCTTATTCTACTTGTGATTTTAAGTGCTAATACTAGAAGTAGCCATGGTATCAATAAAGCAAAAAGATTTTAAATAATTTACATGGCTTGTTAAGCTTTCCCTTGTAGGTAGTTATACTAAGAGTGTTCTAGAACTTGAAAAGACTCAACTATTTTTATGATCATCTGTATATGCAATTCTAGTATTCCACGAGTAGAATAGGAGTGCCCCAACAACTCAGTAGAAACAGCGATAAGGCTCTGAACCTCAAATATTATATTCACTGAAAAGGAAAGGTAGTAAAATAAAAACAAAACATTCATATCTAACCATTTATACACTGTACAGGTATTGTGCAAATCATTGGGACTTGCCTGGGCAGGTGCTGAATCAACAGTGAGAGAATTCTTGCCCACCATCCTGAAAGCAGGAAATTACAGTCAGGAAACCACAAAACCCAGCAAAACAGAAATGAATTCTTCAGCTACTCCACCCGTTCCAGTGACCCAATTGGTACACCAACTTAAAGAGCAATTCACAAGATGATAATGCATGGAAGCACCCACATCAAGATCATGAGCAGTCTCCTTTCTGGCTGTTCCTTCACAACAAAAAGGTAGCAGGGTCCCACAGAGATATTAACAAAGCAATGAGTCCAGCTTTACATAAATGGCCCCTCCCATAATGGGTCCAATTTGAATGAAAACTAATCGCCATTGGCACTAAGAGCCAATATGCTTTGTGCATAATAGAATATTGCCACT
This sequence comes from Pinus taeda, assembly GCA_000404065.3. Classification (NCBI taxonomy): domain Eukaryota; kingdom Viridiplantae; phylum Streptophyta; class Pinopsida; order Pinales; family Pinaceae; genus Pinus; species Pinus taeda. The sequence continues at coordinate 7,579 of APFE030619117.1, forward strand.
GTCCCAGTCAATCAATGTAGTTGCAGGTTTGGAGGAAATTTCTTTCTTTCATGCACCCACCGCACTCACATACTCCCATGTTATTACAAGCACCCACAGCACTCACATACTCCCATGTTATTACAAGCAGATGTTGCCAAAAGGGAATCTGAAGCCACCAATTGAAATTTAAAGTAGATATATGATTGCTGAATTCCGGAAATTTAAAGTGTGTGTATATATATATATATATTTGTGTATGATGGATGGAGCCCGGACGCACGATATGCTAGAGTACAAGCCCTAAATATGTTAACTGTCACTGTTCACGACAGTACGACTGTTAACGAACTAGTTAACTTTCATCACTCCGTTGGACATTTAGGGCGGGCTTTGGCCTAACGGTGTGGGGTTGGCGTCGTCTCCGTCGTCATCGGTTATAGGCGGGGTCAGTCGTATCTGGGATTCCCAGGTGGACTTTCAATGCAGGCAGCTTTTTTATTGCATTCCAAGTCTCTTGGAAATCCTATAGAGACGCATGTACAATTTCCAATCATGTTATTACGAACGTCATGATGCCACTCTCAGATGTGTCCAATGAGCAAATAAAATATTCATTGTAATTTTGTGAAAAGGAAAGTGTTTGGTTGATTAATATGCAGTAGTCTATAACGCGACTTTTTGAAAGACTTTCTGGCAGATTTTTTCAGTCAAAATCCGGCAGCAATTTATTGGAATCCCAAGTTTGATAGCTAGTTTCTGCACAATCAATGGCTCCCAGGGGTTTTCGAGGGCGCTGAATCGAAATATGAAGTTAAAAAACCATTTTAACTGTTAAAAATCAAGATTTAACATCATTTCTTCCGCCGGATTCCGTTACCGGAATCTTCAAAAAGTCGCATTATAGACAACTCCGATTAATATAGGATGCCTTAAAACCTATGTTACACAGGAATCACTCTCGCGAGGGGAAAACCTGTTCTAATGGTTTCCGTGTTTTTGGGAGTTTTGGAATTGAATGGAAACATATTTTTTCAGCGGGAGTTTGAATGGGAGTTTGGGAAAGTTCCGGGGCGTTCTCTAGGGTCGGGGAATACAAAGCTTGTAGAGAAATACGCTGAATTGCCCAGAAAACATGAAAGGCCAAAGACATGTTTAACAACAATATCGTTAATTGAGAAACTGGGGCAATGCCTTAATGGGTTAAGGAAGCGTGTGGCACACAAAACATGAAAGGCCAAAGACATGTTTAACACCAATATCGTTAATTGAGAAAATGGAGCATTCTCTTGATGGGTTAAGGAAGTTTAACATCAATATCGTTAATTGAGAAAATGGAGCGATCTCTTGATGGGTTAAGGAAGCGTGTGGCACCTCAAAGTAAGGGTGATATTGGACAAAACATGAAAGGCCAAAGCTATGTTTAACACCAACATCGTTAATTGAGAAAATGGAGCAATCTCTTGATGGGTGAAGGAAGCGATATCGGACAAAACATGAAAGGCCAAAGATATGTTTAACACCAATATCGTTAATTGAGAAAATGAAGCAATCTCTTGATAGGTTAAGGAAGCGTGTGGCACCTCAACGTAAGGGCGATATGTGGGATGTCAAGCTGATGAGTATTTCTTTTGTTGTTTCTGTATATATATCGTAGAAGATTGTGTGTGCATATTGTATGTCGCAATCAATGCTTAAACATTAGAGTTGTTTTTTTCTCATAAGAATAACTAGAGAAACACCCAGAGAATATATTTATATATAAGAGAGATTATATATTATATATTTAAATTGATTTTAATATTTGAGTATTTTGAATCAATATTAATTTTTTGGTAGGTAAGCACCACGGGGAGAACCATGACCTATCGCAAGGAGTGGCCTTAACCAGTGCACCCATTCACTGTCAATCCAAAGCCCCGTGGTAATCAATTTTAAATTTTAATTATTATATAAATTATAAGAATTTAAAAAATATTTAAATATTTTAATTTTTAATTTTTTTTATTATATAATATTACCACTCCCGAGTAGCTGTTTCTTGTAAATTTTGGGGAGACCTCTAGCCGTTCTGGAAACCTGTACCCAAGTTCTCAATGTTCTCACATTCCAGAAACTCATGCAACATAGCTTAACATTGTTTTGGTTTCCATTTGTTTTTTTGAACTAAGGAAATAGGGTAATTGCCCAAGACTCAGAGGTATTGACAGGAGAGAAACCCTGCCTCCTTTCGGACCACTAGTTGGTTATTTCAAGTGGTGTGGTTTTCCTTGATTAAAGGTGATGAGTCAACCTGCATTCCGGATTAGTAGCCAAAGATAGTTGTCCTCACTACTGGTTTGACAACTGAGTTATGATAAGTTTTCCCACTTGCGAAAAAAAATATATCAAATTTTGTTTTAAATTGGAAACTTGGTTAATTTGAATAATTACTTTAGGTTCAAGAAATTCATTGAATATATGCACATTTCCTCCTCTTGCATGATATAAATTGGAAACTTGGTTAATTTGAATAGTTGCTTAGGTTTAAGAAATTTATTAAATATATGCACATTTTCCTCCTCTAGATGACCAATTTGCCCGTTCTTTTTGGAATTCTTTTTTCTCCTGCAAACTAAATAAATTTTCTAAATTTTCTAACTCTATCAAAAGAAAAAGAAAAACAAATCCTTAGCTAAAAACTAAATGTGCTAAATGAAATTATTTTGAAAGTTAACTCTTTCAATGTAGGCTAAATGTGAAATAGAATTGCTTCGAAGATGAACTCCTCCCATCAACACTAAACGTTAAATGAAAGGCTAAATGCTAAATGAAATTGTTTTGAAGCTTAAATGTTTTAAGTTTTTGAATTTGTTTTAACAGGTATAGTATATTTAGCATATTCTTTGAAAGTTAACTCTTTCTGTGAAGGCCAAATGTGAAGGCTAAATGTGAAATAGAATTGCTTCGAAGATTAACTCCTCCTATCACCACTAAGCCTTAAATGAAAGGCTAAATGTTAAATGAAATTGTTTTGAAGGTTAAATGTTTTAAGTTTTTGAATTTGTTTCAAGGGGTATGGTATATTAGCATATTTTTTTGAATGAGTGAATAACAATGTTAAAGCGATGGAGAAGGAAGAAGTATCCAATAAAATAAAATATTTTATTTTCTTAATTAAAAAATAAAATCTGTATTATTGTTTTATTGATTCGAGAAAAGAATATTTATAAAATAATTTTTTTTTTTTTAATTGATGGAGAAGAAAGAAGTATCTAAAAAATAAAATATTGTATTTTCTTTATTAAGATATTAGAATTAAAATGAAATTTTGTTTTGAAATAATTAATGAAAGTTTTTAAAATCAAAATCTTATGTTATTATAGGAGTTGTCTATAATGCGATTTTTTGGAGATTCCGGTGACGGAATCCGGCAAAAAAAATTGAGGTTAAATCTTGATTTGTTGCAGTTAAAATGGTTTTTTAACTATATATTTGGATTCAACACCCTGAAAAACCTCTGTGACGCTTTGATTGTGCAGAAACTAGCTATCAAACTTGCGATTCCAATGAAAAACCTCTGTGACGCTTTGATTGTGCAGAAACTAGCTATCAAACTTGCGATTCCAATAAATCGCTGCCGGATTTTGACCGGAAAAACCCACCAGAAAAACTTTCAAAAAGTCGCATTATAGACAACTGCGTTATTATATAGTAATATTTAATTACAAATACATGGTAAGCTTAACATATAAATTAATTATAATTAGACTGGGGATTTGAGCCGGTGACCTATCACATGGAGTACCTTAACAAAGCACCCATTCACCATCAATCCAAAGCCCCATGGGCAATAAATGACAATGTTAAGATGATGGAGAGGAAATAAATATCGAATAATGTATTTTTTTATATTCTTTTTACTGAGACATTAGAATTAAAATCTTATATTTTCTTAGAATTAAAATCTTATATTCTCTTAGAATTAAAATCTTGTATTCTCTCTATTGAGATATTAAATTTTAAGTGAAATTTTATTATTAAATAATGAATGGAAGTTTATAATAATATTTAATTATACATGTTAAACCATTTTTGTGTTTGAAAATATAAATTAATTATAATTAGACATTATGTGAAACATTTTAGTATAACATGATTTTTCTTTGTGAAATATTTAAGTACAACTTTTTTTTGTTTAATTTAATTTATTTATTTTAACAGTACAAAGTGATTTTTCTTTTTG
>APFE030619123.1:0-23515 GCA_000404065.3 Pinus taeda
CATTGTCTTTCTCAGCATTTTCAGTTTCCTTAATTGTAGCACAACTTACTATTTTTAGCAGTTTTTCGGGTCCTGAACTTCCGAAGCTGTTTTGAGGCCCTAAACGATGTTTTTTGGGGAATTCGGGGGCAACACGAGTCCATGGAACATGGACCGTGTTGCTCGTTCCAACAATGATAGTGCTTGAATAGATCTTTCTAATGAGCTATTGTACGCGTCAAACGGAGATCATATGCTAAAGTTATGACCCCGGGAAGTTGATGTACCAACTTACTCCCAAACGAGGCCCACAGTTTGGCGTTTCATCTCCTAGGGTTAGGTTTTGGAATGTTAAGGGTTTTTCATTGTTTCTCAACAATAAATAGGCCTTCGAGCCTCATTGTAAGTGAGTCCAGAGGCATGTAGCCCACACATCTCTTCTCAGAGATAGCTACCATCGCCCTAGCTAGTTTATTTCCATTTCTGACTGTAAGCATATTTCAGTATTTTCCATTAATGAAATGAAGTATTATTTCCGCTGCATATTTGTGTATATGGTTATCTCTGTAATTTGTTGCGTTCCTGTTTAAATCCGGATCAGTAGGAGATGGAGAAGAAGTTGAAGGAAGAACAAGAGATGAGAAGGAGAGAAAGAGAAGAGAAGCATAAGCAGGGAGAAGAACAGAGACAAGGTGTGATGATAGAGAAAAGAACGTTAATACAGGTCAATGAGCTAGAACAACCAGCAGCTGAGGAAGAGGGTGAACAAATGTAGGATTAGGAGCTTGTTTAACAAATTGAGCAATTTATCGATGGGACAGACCTTGAGTTGGAAAAAGAGTCACAACGTGAAGACACTTACCTAATGCTAAAAGCACCACAAGCCATCCTTCAATCTCCACTACCTCTAGTGTGAGAACCAGCCTCGAGTGAGAAAGAATATGATGTTCTCCTTAATGATGACCCGGTCATGGATGTGTACAATCTATCATTTGATGAGTTGCAAAAGAATATTGTATAGGCATGAAGGAAGCACTTTCCAGATGATCATGCATCACCTACATTCATCAAAGAAAGGGTGATAGTGTCAGACACTAGGAAGCATCCAACTCCCGTTGCCCATGCCATCTTGGCCTATGCAGGAGCAACCAGCTCAAATGTTCAGTATCTAACGACCAAGAATGAACAACTGGAAAAGAACTTGCAAGCTACCAGGCAAGAGCAGAACAACTCTAAGCATGAACACAGAATGCACTTTATGCATTGGGGGAGATGAGGACAATGATACTTGATAAAGTATCAACACTTGGTGATACCATGTAGAATATCTATGAAAAATTTGTCACCGCGCATAAAGAAGTTGTCCGTGTGCATGGCCTATAACAATGGAACAAAGAGTTTGTTCACAATCTCAAGAACATACATGCTAACATCTCCCACGTACAATAGTAGACAATGTGGTACAAAGGGGCCCCTCTTGACTTAGAGAAGAAGATGAAGCCACATGTAGAGCTAGAGAAACCAAAGGTCTAAATGTTGATCGAGAACAACGAGCAGCTTGCCTCATTAATTGACAACATATAGACCTCATATGCGTGGTTGTACAGTAGTTTGGATGTCATAGTGAGAAAGCACCAGATCCCATCAATCGCTTCCCTCACTGATGCTAAAACTAAGAGCCAAGCCCGACTAGAGATCGATGAGTACTTGGAGTAGCTAGGACGAGAGGCCACTAGAGAGGACTTGGAGCTAAACGCACACAACACGTAGAAGTACATCGATGGCCCTATCAAGGTCAAGACCATGTTTTGTGTATGCTTCAGAACAAGTTGGACATAGGTTCCAAGACCATATACCCAGATGCCATGGAGGCTAGTGTTTGCTTCCAGAAAGACACCATCAAACAGTTTGGGGACACCATCACATAGTACCAAGCTTGGCATCGATATTTGACCAAGAAAAATCAAGTGGAGGTTGTTGAGTTGGACTTTCCCCAAACTCCAGAATCATAGTGTTGTGTCTTGTTAGGCTATCTCTAGCCTATTTTGTCTTACATGGGTACATGTAGAAAATGTAATATTATTTGTAAATATGTTGTAAGTGAAATTCGAGTTATCAATATTGGAATATGAAAAGTCACCATGTAATATAATGTGTCATTTAGTGAAGAAGTTGAAGATTCATGAGGGAAGTCAAAGATTCACAAAGGGGAATGTCAAGGGTCACCCCACCCTTTGTTATAAATAGAACCTCATAACTCATAGAACAAGCTTTTAGGGAGCCAAAATTTTGGTTAGGCTTAGAGAAGGCTTTGGAGTATTATGAAGAGCCTTGTCTTCTCCACAACGTAGAGTGACTATATTCTTTGGAGGAGCAGGTGTTCTTGACTGTAATGTTCCACTATTGGGGCTAGTGGTTGTCAATGGTGTATGTATGGATGGAATTTTCACTTATAATAATAAAATCAGAGCCAACACACTTTCATGCATATGTTGTTAATCTAGTAGGACTATTCTTGTTGTATTGGAAATGTAGTTATTTAACTTAGGCATATGCTTATGAACTACTTTATATGCATTTGTACGAATCTTGTTGAATGTGTGTTGTTGGATTAACTCATCACTTTAACTTGTGGACTAGTATGCATTTTAGCTTGTGATGTCATTTCACTTGTGTGTTCCTTTTAAGTTGCATACTATTACAAGCTTCTAAGGGTCGCACTTACTTTTCCCCTCTATGTGTTAGAACCTTCATGCATCACACTTGACTCTCCATAGGGTCACACACTTTCTCTCACCCAAAATTATCATACTTTCCTCTGTGTGCTACCGCGGTTAAGACATTACACTACCACCCACTGCTGGGACTCCTACTCCAAATGATGTGAGGTCTAGTTGGGACTTCATATAGGGGAGATCCCCTGAATATTAGCGGGTCTAACACCTTCAACATTTCTAGAAGGAGGGCCAGATGTCAAGCTGAGACCATGAAGTCTGTTTTGAATTTTTGCACATATTTCATGACTTCTTTCTAAATAAAAACGTCGGCATGCTTTTCTAATTCTACACATTTCGAAGTGCTGACGATCATTTTAGATGACTTGTCCAGATTCAAGTTTAACAGCGAGGGTGGAATAACCTTGCTTAGGCACACATTTTCTTTTGTTGTTTTCTATGACAGGTATGATGCCCCATTTGACGATATTGCATGTGGGTTGTTCGCTTTAACATTCTAAGGGCGCGCAAAGAAATGGTGTCACACATTGCCTGCAACCTCTATACACTTTTTTGAGTATTTCTTTAGAGAATCATATCATGATTTCATTCTTTATGACCGTAAATCCCTTAATAGAAAAAATTTAAAATTGTGAAAATCACCTAATGAATCTCTCCAATATTTTCACGATCGTTTTCTTCATTACTATTTTGAATTTCCTAAAGATGAAGTTGACTAGGAATTCATGGATGAAAGATTTCAATATCTTGTTCACATTTATGAAAATCCACATGAGTTAGAATATTTAAAACCTCTCCCAACATACCTCGGTGTTAGAGCTTCTAAATTTGAGATGGAGAAGGTTGTTTTCCCAAGTGATCCTCCATCCCCTTCCCATCAAAAAACTCTAGATCCATAGGTCAAGGTGGGAGAAGTTGAGAATCCACCTGTTGATCTATCACCATCTCCTCCTCCCCCACCTGCTCAGAGCTTCTGCGCAAATTTGGACTGTAACTCTAATTGTTGTCATGTGGTGTTATCTCCTCATCGTTCGTCCTTTGGTCCCTTTGATCCTTTGGATTTTGGTGTTTTGTGTTCATCTGTCTTGGATCTAACATGTGATGTTCACAAGGATCAAGTTCTAGATGGAGTTGGTGTTGAATAGTCAACCCGCGTTATCATTCTTGATGAGTATGTGTGGGAATATGAACAAGAATCTATGGTGAAGGATGGCGTCCTTCTGTCCGCACCTCATCTGCTTTATCCTGACATTTTCCACGATTTTGTCATTTTTGTTATTACTTATGAAAATTCATTTGTGAATGTTTCTACTTCCGATCATTCGTAGAACATGTGGAATGCCAATTTTTCATTTGAATGCGGAGAGGACAAATCTCTCTTCCAGAATTTGCCCAATCTCTCATCTTACCTTTCCAGAAACATAGAGGGTGAAATTTCTCATTTTCCATCATCCCCTCTTTATGATTTGTCAGATCATGAGGCTGCCTCTATCCATCATCCTGAACGTTATGATCATTGTTGTCGTGATCTTTTCATTCATTCATCCGATCACGATTCTGATTTGTCCACTGTTGATCTTTCTAATCCATCAATCTTTGATGATCCATCTTCTGATGAATTGGAAACTCCTCAAGATGTCGAGGCACTTCAGCCTGAGCTGATGGTTATGTCAAGTTCTCGTAGCCTTGAGGCCAATTGCACTTTGGATAAGAAATTTGTTGAATCTTTCCAGGCTCGTCATCACTCTGTTGTTCACATGGAAAATCAATCTATCTTACCATTTTCGCATCCTCCACAGCAATCACTTGATCTTATTTCTCAAGCATTGGAGGAGTCATACATAGGAAGCACTGTTGCAAAACAAAATTTGTCTTCTTTCTTTATGTTTGCTCATTTTTCAAGTTCGAAGGTGTTTACATGCTTGTCTTCCACTTGCATTATGTTAGGACACCAGGGTACATCCACAAAGTGCCTCTCATGTGATTTCCATTTTTATTTTTTTGTTGATGCATTCAAGCTTCAAATGTATTGGTTTATTTTTTTTTATCATTCTTCTTTGTTGGTTTTCCTGCATATCTTTCTTGACGACCATGCTCTCCCCTGCATGGGCCTACCAATGTGCTGATGGCTGCATTGGAAGTATCACTTTACGTGAGTTGGCCTGTGTTCTGCTTAGGTTAGGAGTAGGAGTAGTTTTTCTTTTCTTATTTGTTTCTTGATTTACTTCACTTTGTTTTTGCCTTTTCACACTTCTTTCCTTTGTTTATTTGCTTTTGCACCTGTAGGTTAGTTTTTGCATGAAACCATGTTTGGATTCTTAGACAAGCAGGGTGAAGTTCAAGAGGAACTTGTACAACTATCAACACTTGGTTATCTGTCTATTCCTTCTCTTTATGTGAATCTTGCATTCCTTCTAATTGATGATACCCCAATGGAAAATACATTCCTTTCGGAGAGAGTTGTGGACGAACAACCTATTATGCTCCCAATAAGTCTGGATCCCCCTTCTGTCTCATGAAATAAATAAGTGCCTATGCATAATTCTTTGAAAATGAAAAAAATGAATATATATATATATAGGGCGAAATAAGAGAAAGGCTTCCCTCGCACAGAGGTGAAGCAAGTAACTCTGCAGGGGTACTCCCTAGGCTCGTTGGTAGCAGAGCAATGCTTGTGTTCCCAAAGTGACTCCATCGAGGTACTGTCGAGGAATGCTGCCAGCAGAGCAACACCAGAGATGAAACTAAAACTCTAACAATCTATTTTACTTGTGCATCTATATACCCCTCATCCCCAATTGAAACAACTCAGTTTCACTTAGCTTGGTATGTGTGTTGCCAATAAAGAGAAAAGTAGGGACTACATATTTAACTCAATCTAAGTGAAGAAGCTATAATAATTGAAGAAATGAACAATACTTCCAAAAGAGTTAGAATCACTTTGCATGAGACAAGGTCCATACAGAGAGATGGAGTTCTACCAGTGTGTCACCAATGTTGTAGTGGCTACAACCACCCTCTAAAATTTTGCCTATGCTTTGATTTTGGAGCCTTCCTTCTAAAACACAAAAACTCATCTTGCACTGATCCAGGTATTCATGCTTTGACTAAGCCTTATCCTTTTCATTTTGGCTTGTCTTTGCTCAATGATTTTATTTGCTGACCCACAAGTCGATCTCCTGACATGGTCCCACAATAGTTATGGGCTTGCCTTAGAAAATTATGCAACTATTGAGGGTAACTGGCCTTGATGTTGGGAATTGCACAGTCCTGACTACTAGTGGGCCTTGAGCTCTATAAATGTGCAACCATGGAGGGGCAACCCATCATTTAGCCCAGAAACTGCGCAGACCTCACTATGCTCAGAAACTGCACAGTGCATAAGCCGGAGATTTGGCCTGTCCTTCCTAGAACTACGCAATCTATTTGGGAAATGCATGACAACTTTCCTAAAAAAAAAAAGAAAAAGAAAAAAGAAAAAATCATCCTTAAAAATAGGGATCTATATTTATTAAATCAAAGGAGGCACTTGAGTTATTTTAGAAAATGTTGCCAAGTGTCGCTTTTTCCTTAATTTTAGGCATGCACATCATAAACCCTAACTTGACCAAATCTATTTAATCAACGTTGTCAGAGCTCTTTTCACACTCGATCTTAGAGGTCTAACATTCCCGAGGAGATTAAGAGCCTTCGGTGCGATCGTCACAACTTTTCAGGGTGATTTTTGTTTTTCTCGTCGTTTGCCACTTTTTCTATCATTTTTTGTTGTTTATCTTGTGTGAGTGTTGTTTCACTTGTTTGTTTGCATGATTGCTAGTGTTTTAGCTTGTACAAGTGTTGTTTCAAGTTATAGATTACCTTTCCCAAGTGATGCATGAGTTTTATTGTTTTTGCACTAAAGGTCCCCATTGCAGCGACTCTCCTCACATGCTTCGTTTTCCTTCAATTTAATCAATTCCTGCACTTGTTTCACATGCATGCATCAACAATTAGTCATATCTGAACTCATCATCACACCATATTTCAGATGTGCTTGTTTTTCACACTCCCCTTGGGCAGATTTGGTCGATCTCACTGTGCACAACTAGCTTTGTGCAATATAGAGACTCAAGCCTTTGGCTTGTCTTCTGGAATTGCGAAAATCCTAGCCCGGGCTGGCTCCAACTGCACACTGCGCAGTTCCAGGAGCCAACCTCCTAGCTTGGCCACTGAGTCCCAAGCCTTGGACCAGACTGAACTGCACATTGTGCAGTTTCTGTCATCAGTCTTCAACACTGACTACTGGGACTACGCAGTGCATAGTTCCCACAGTCAACCAGTCACCCCTGAGAGTCAAAATTGTGCAATACTTCCCATCATGAGCCTGACTTTCTGCTTGAACTTGTCTTGAAGTTGTTTTTCTTTTAGCCAACATTTGCTTGCCATGAGTTCCCTCTTTGTCCCACAGGTACAATACTTCTTGAGCATCTCTCTAGCAGTGATAGTTAACATGGCGTCCAAGAGAATTGCATCAAAGGAAACCGCTGAGAGCAGTATTGTGGAAGCAGTTGAGCAGACATTAGTTGATTTACTAGTATATGTAGATGCTCAATTGTTTATTGAGAAGGGAACATCATTGAAATGGAAACAAATCAAAGACACTTTTGCAGAGGACTCCAAGGCAGACATAGAAGACCAACAGGTTTATCTTAACATCCAACGGTCAGGGTTGTACAAGGTCGCATGCAGGTATCTAGACTTCTTGTGTGTAGACATCATTAACTGGATTGTCTCACATACTATTGTAGCAGCTACAACCACCCTCCAAAATTTTGGCTCACATGCAAATTTCGAAGCCTACCTTGGATCCTGTGATCGATTATCCTTGGTCACTTGTTGGTAAGCTAATGATTTCAAGCTCCCCTCCTTGATCTTAAGAGTTGTCTATGTTCTCATCTTCATGCAACATGTGTCATAGTTGGGCATAGGGGTTGTTGTTTGTCATGCAGAGGGAATGTTGTCTTGCTTCAAGGGAATTATGTGCATATGAGTGGTCGTCATCACATATACATGTTTCACATGCAACTCACGCACTCTTGTCACGAAGGTTGTTGCTTCAAGCAAAATGTGTCTTATGCATTTTGGATGTCTATGTTGTGTCACTATGTGTTCATGGGCGACCACAATTAAGTCATATTTTTGTTTACATATGTTTCACTAATCTCACACTTAACCATTTTCCCAACAAACCTAGCCTCATCCATCTTCCCTAAACTGTGCGCTTTTCTTTTGCAACCATGAAGCTTCCTCCCTTGCCTGCTAAAACTCTGTAGTGTGCAGGGACACCAACCTTCCTTGCCTACTGAAACTCTGCAGCTTGCAGAGACCAGAGCTAACACTACTATCCAAAAATGCGTAGTGCAGTCAGGAAACCAACATTTCTTTCCAGAAATGCACAAAGCAATCTAGCTGTAGTGCACTAAAAAATTGCACAGAGGTGTCCTCCCATGACCCCTGTCTCGTAGTAGTGCCTTGATCCTCCAAACTGCATAGTGTTGTCCAAGTTGTCTTGCCAGTCTTGCATGCAAAAACTATGCGGACAGGCCTCCCAGGGCCTCATTCCAACAGTAGTCATTGTCCCTTGAAATTGCGCAAATCTACCTCTTAGTGACTATAGGAAAAGGTGACATGCTAAAATCGCCTCCAAGGAGTTGAGGAGAAGGACCAAACAATTGAGTAATGGAAAGGATCAGGACCACATGCAAACTCCATTGGATGCATGACCATCTTGAGGTTAAGTATGGTAAGTAAGGAACATCTTTCGAAGTACACCTCTTATTTGAGTTTGCAGGACTGCTTGTCATTGTCATACCACCATGTCCTCAGTAACATGTGTGTGCACAAACACAAAAGGTCATCCTATGTTTTTCTTCTACATGTCATGCTTGCAACCTCGTTTTAGTGATGTTGAAGGTTGTGTTTGAGTTGTGTTCACCATGTACACATCTATCGCACTCACACACGATGTTATATGCACTGTCATGCAAGCATCGACTATTGTTAAACGATCTATCACAAGTGCAGCGCTTGTCACTCGCATCGTTGGTAAGCCACATTGAGTATATGTTGTCATGATAGTTTGAGATGTCTTATTGTTGAGTCATGTTGAGTGTGTGATCACAAGGTCGTGTATGCACAAGTTCAATCATTCACACACTTAGTCATTTTGCTTAAATTCTCACGACCAGATCACCATCCAATAGCCAGACCTTCGCTAATCTGCATTGCACAGTTTCAACCCTTAGTGATCATGTACTGCTGTGTGGAATTGCGCAGAGCTTAAGGTTGTCTCCCAGGAAGCCTACACTACAAAATCCTGGAATCGACCAGATTGATTATCACCCAGAACAACACAGAAGTTGCTCAGTAAGCCATTTCAATCTGTGTTTCCTGCAAACACATCAACCAAGCCTCCAACTGGTCAACTGAAGAGTTTGCCCAGGTAGTGACCCCAGGACTCACTCCCCCCAAAAATTGTGCAAAAGTTGCAAAGCATGCCCACTCTGCTGACTGGAGAAACTGTGTAGACATGTCACACAGACACCTTGTCTCCGTCACTGTCTCCCTCAAAAAATTGTGCAGTTTTTCTAGTCAGTCACCCAATCAGTCGACCTGTTGCTCACTCAGAAAACTGCACAATTTTCATGAGTAGTATCCCAATTGCCCAACATCTCGCTCAGCTCAGAAACTGCGATGGGATGTTTAGCATATTGGCCCTCCCAACAATTGTGCAATTTTTGCTAGCAACACTCCCATAGCCCGTTGCCAGCTCCCTGAAAAAATTGCCCATTTTTTCCAAGCAAGCCTCCTATAGCCTGCTGCTGGCTCCCTGGAGGGATTGCACATTTTTTTTTGCCAATCCCCTCTGCTACCGGCATTGCTGCCCTCAAAAACTTGCGCATATCTTCTCGCTAGGTGACCTAGATCCTGCGGACAGTCACTGCTGATCCGGATTGTCCATCTGAGTCTCCAAGTGACCTCTGTGGAATTTTCATCGACAGTGTCTAGATCCTGCATCCTGGCTTGAAATCTGCCTTGCACAATTTCAAGAGACTTTTCCTCTCTCCTGGTCACTTGCATCCAAAAATGAACGATAATGGATCATGGTAGAATAGGAGATTTTTGGATTAGATGTCGTCTCATCATGAGTGATTTCATATATAGGTACATGGATGAGACATGACGTGACGATGAATGGGATGAACGAGGAATGCATGTGAGGATATTTGTTTGCAAATGGATGAACAAGGAATGCACGGGAAGAGATTCGTTCGAGAACGGATGAACAAGGAATGCATGCAAGGAGATTTGTTCACGAACGTACGAAGAAGGAATGCATGCGAGGAGATTGTTTCGTGAATGGACGAAGACATGAAGCATGTCAAATTACATGCGAAGGAGGAACATGCACGTGCAAACATCAAGCAAACACCAAGGCCATCGAAGAATCTCACACCTTGCCATGCAAAGATGAAGCTATGATACACCAAGAGCACATCCATCACTCAGAAACACTACAGCTTGACATGGACACCACTAGCAGCATGAACATACTAGCACTGTCATGTCGAGTTGTGTCATGAGTCATCTCGGCCACATCACTATTGTGGGCCATATGGTTGTAATCAATGCAATGTAATGTGGAAGTCTAAGAGACCCACATGTAAAGTTGAAGAGTCATGTAAATTTGAAGAGTCATGTAAGTCAAATAGTCATGAGGGAAGTTGAATAGTCACAGGGTCAGTTTCAACCTTGGCTATAAATACCTCTCATTTGTACATGCAAAGGACTTTTTCACCTTGGCTTCTCCCACATAGCCTTGAGAGTTTGTAATCTTTTCTTTGAGGAGTGAGAAGTGGCTCCAACGCCCCGCTTATGGGGTTAGTTATGTATGGTGTACCGATGTGTCTTTGGACTTTCACTTAATTCAAAATCCTGTTAACTGGCCAACACGTTTTCACACCTGTATTGTAATTGTTTGTAAGACTAATCTTGGAACACTTGTAATGCATTTTTCTTTAACCTGTGTTAAAAAAATTGAACTACTTTGGTTGCTCTAATACATATGTTTATGAAAATGTGTTGTATAAGTTGTTAACATTGTCTTGCCTGCATGGGTTGCCTCACCAGACATCAGACATAACCATTCCCATAAACTTGTTATAACGACCATTGCAATCGCGCAAACTACTCCATTGAGTGTTGAACATGCTATCCCTTCATTGTGTGTTTGCGACTACCGCATCTGTGTGGAATACTCCACTGGAAGTAGTGCACGTCCTGCTATGTTGTGTGTCTCTTCCCTTTTGAATGGAGACTCACTTCCACCCTCTCCCTCTGCGGTGAAAGAACCTTGACACAAGTAACACTAGCACTCACCAGGCAAGTGAACCTCGTTGTTCGAAGACAAAGCAAGTCATTCTCACGTGCTGACAAGCAAGAGCTAAGGCATATCTTTAAGATAATGGCAACCGGGCCATCATATCGGATGGGATTCTTACACCAAATGGTGTGAGGTCTAGTTGGGACTTCATATCGAGGAGATCCCCTGAATGTTGGTGGGTCCAACACCATCAACATATATGGTGCTAGAAGGGGGGTGAGATGACAGGCTGAGTCCTCACAATCTGTTTTGAATCTCCACATACTTATCATGACTAACTACAGAGTTTCTCTTCCAAAGTGTGTGTCTTATGGAAACGACTTTGAAATCTCGAAAGAGCTCTGGGATAACTTGTCACATAAAACATACGATAGTGGAGGCCAAGTAGCCTTGGTCAGACATGCGGTTGGAATTGTAGGCTTCTGGGAAAGACCTGAAATCTTTGAAGATTACATGACCTGCGTGTTGTTCGCATACACGCTTCAAGGGCACCCAATGCATTGGTGTGCCACATTGCCCAAAAAAATTATTCACTCTCTCTCTCATCTGATCGTAGAGATAGACAGTGCTTTCAATCATTTTGACCATAGAGCACTCGATAAAGAAATTGTGAAATTATAGAATGCACTTGATGAATCATTTGAACAATTTCACACACACTTTGTAATCTTGCATACTGATTTCCTGAAGATGAAATTGATTGAGAATTTCTCGATGGAAGATTTGAATATATTCTTTACATATCCGAAAATCCACAATTCTTGGAATTATTCGAACCCCTCCCAACACACCTCAGTTTTAGAGCTTCCAAATCTAAGACGAGTGAGGTCACTGTCATAAGTGACTGACTGTCCTCTTCTCATCAAACAGCTCTAGCTCCGCAGTGTGAGGTGGGAGAAGATGCATGCACATCTGTTGAACTGTCACATCCTCCTACTCCACTTGCTCTTGATATCTATGCAGATCTGGCTTGTAAGCCTGCTGGTTGTCATGTGGATTCGTTCCCTTAATCTCCATCCCCGCATTACATTGATCCTCCGAATTGTACTGTCTTGTGTCCTTCCATTCCAGACTCCACACATGTTGTGAATGAGGATGATGTTGTTTACGGAGTTGGTGTTGTGCATCCAACCTGCGCTATCATTCATGATGAGTGTGTGCGGGAATCTAAAGGATAATCCATAGAGAAGGATGACTCCCTTACATCCACAACTCATCCGCTCTATCCTGACATCCCTTGTGATTCTGCCACTTTTGATTCTCCTTGTGAAAACTCATTTCCGGATTTTTCTATTTCCGATCATTCACACGACACACCAAATGTTAGTCTGTCATTACATTGCGAAGAGGACACATCTTCCTCTGAAAATCTGTCCCATCTGTCATCTATCATTTCTGAAAACACAGAGGGTGAACATCCTTGCTTCTCATCTACCCCTTTGCATGATTCATCAAATCATGAGGATGCCGACAAACATCCTAACTTTTTTTATCGTGGTTATTGTGATCTCTGTACTTCTTCATTTGATCATGATGTTGATTCACTCGTTGTTAACATGTCTAAGCCACTGGTCTTCGACGATCAACCTATTGACGGAGTGGAAACCCCGCAGGCTGTCGAGACACTTTAGCATGGGTTGATGGTTATGTCAGGCCCTCGCTGTTATGGAACCAGCTCACAAAAAGATAGAAAAGATAGATCAACGCCTTAGAATTCAGCCTCTTCGAGGGGGAAACCTCCTTTTACATTACACAAATGAACAATTCTTGGATGATACAAATGACAATACCTCCTTTCTATATATAGGAGTCTAAGGGGTCATAATATAATTAGAACTGACATAAAAATAATAATGTAAGGGAAAAATAATAACAATAGTGGGCTTCTATGGGGCACAATAATAACAATACGGAGACTACATGGGTACAACAATATAATAAGGGGGTTGTACTAATAACAGTAAGGGGTTACACTAGTAGTATAGGGGCCTAACATGCCCCTCTCCTTCAAAAAGTGTTGTCCTTAATGCTTGAGTAGTTCTTGATGCTTATGCATAAAATTCTTGTCCTCCTATGTGGAATCTTCAGTAGGTAAGTTCTTCCACTTGATGAGATACTATGAAATTGATCGATTCATAGCTGCTGGGTTCTTGTTTCTGTGACTGCTCCAGGTTCCAATATGATTTTTCCTTCCTCTTCAAGTTCTGGCCATATTGTTTGAATTGGGATCTTTTTCAAATTTTGAATGAGTGGCCACACTTCTTCGTCCCTCTTCCATTCATCCCTTACTTCGTTTACCCAATCTCGTTGGATAATAGAAATAGCACAAAACAATGCTTCCACATCCTCATCCTTTCTTGAGAGTGCATCTGCAACAAAAATTTTTCTTCCATTTTCTGTAGATGATGTCAAAGTCATAACCCAAGATATTTATGACCCATTTTTTCTGTTCTTCTAAAGATAATATTTGTTCTAAAAAGTATTTAAGACTATCAAGATCCATTTTTACCTTGAAGTGTCTTCCCATGGGTAAGGTCGCCATTTCTTAAGTGCATCTAGTATTGCCAACATTTCCTTCTCATAAATAGCTTGCTTGAGATGTAGCCGTAAAAATACCCAATCACCTACATCAAAACTTTTTTCACTGCAATGTTGATCTACCTGTTGTTTCATTTGATTCTGCACCAAAGTGGCATCATCCTTTAAAAGTTGGAGAACTTGTTGTTGATGCTTGATGTGATGATCCAGGTTATCTTCTGTTTATAGATGCATGAAAAGAATTACATAAACAATTTGTAGTTTAACCAAAGAGAAGCTTAAATGTGCACATGTAAGAAGAAGAAGAAGAAACACATGAGAAGACAAGAAGACAAGAAGACAAGAACTTGATAACGGAGTTCGTCCCTCCTGGACTACGTCTTCGGGCCCTACTCGATCAATGAGGGAGGCCTTCATTCATTAAAAATGGCATCAAAAGAAGTTACATTCATCAATTTACAAAATGGAGCATTATACCTCCATGCTAGAAAGTGCCAGAAAATTGGAGAGCTCTATTGCAGAAACTGACACCACCAATGGATTCCTGTTGCTGAGAGGTGTAAAATCCATATAAAACTTGCCCAATTCTGATACTGGACCAAAATCACCCTCGTGCAAATTTTTTTACTCAAGCAAAGTTCCACGGATGTTTCTGAATACTCAAGGTTCCACCACCTTGTCTCGAAATTCGTGCCATTGATCTCCCTCCTTTGCAATAGTTAAAAAAATGAGTTCTTATAATTTTGAGGGTGGACTTAACCATAATATTGTTATGGTTTATATTTATCAAACCCCATTTTTATATAACCATTTACCAACCTTACATAACCATTTACCAACCTTACATAACCATTTACCAACCGTATGTCAAAAAAAATATATAAAATATATGTCTGTTTGAATTTGATTGGGGAGTGGGCCTGTACTCACCCACCCTACAGAGCATGCATTAACTTAGGCTGTACGTTGAAGCTTATGGGGAGGCGAGACCACCACGTGGCTGCCTCCCCCAACCACCGTATCTCCGCAATCTTCACCATGCGTTGAATGTTTTGGGAGCCTTCATTATGTTTCAAACTTTGGGTTATTGTTTATATATACCATATATATATATATATATATATATATATATATATATATACACACCACTTTATTAAACCCTTTTGCATTCATTGGTTGGGTTTGTTATGGCATGTGCCATACATGGGTTGGCATGGTTACGTATTGCCTCCCTTATGGCATACATTTAAACCATAATATCTTGCACCTTTTTTTTGTTATAACCTTTTGATATATGGTATATGCCACATATTGCTTATACGTTGGTTGGTTCATTATATGTGATGTATATGTTTTGGTATGGTTATAACTTTTTACCATGTATGGTATAACCATATTATTATATAGTTTTGGTTATTATTATATATATATTTTTTTCTTGATTTGGTTTTTGATATAGTTAAGTGGATAACTATATAAAAACTGTAGTTATAACCAAAATGTTTCTTGTGTAGGTTTAGGAGGCTAATGACGGGCTGCCATGTGGGTCCCACGTGCTGACTGGGATGCCATGTGGCACACTGTGGACCCCATTTTTCCTCTACCATACCAATCTTTGAAGAGCTCTATCTTTTGCATATGAGCTCAGATTGACAAACCGTTTGCGCCACCGCGATCAAGAAGACAAGCCCTTTCAAATGATGCCATCAAATTCTCCTTTTATCCATTTTAAATTTCAAGCCTTTATCCATTCCCTTGGTGTCTCGAGATCCTCCTGGATCATGTGATCTTTCACTGCTTGAACCTTTTTCTTCTTGATATATCCTTTTATATTAAGAATTTGAGGAGTGATAATTTCTTCCAATGCTTTACAAGATATGGTCAGATTCATGTCTTGATGCTTGATGTGATCTTTCACTTCTTGAACATTTTTCTTCTGGATATGTCCTTCTATATTGATAGTTTGAGGAGTGGAAATTTTCTAGCCAATGCATTACAAGATATGGTTGGATTCATTTCTGCTTTCTCGATATGATCTTTCACTTCTTGATATGTCCTTCTATCTTGAGAGTTTGAGGAGTGGTAATTCTTGTCAATGCTTTACAAGATATGATCGGATTCATTTCTTCTTTCTTTGGGGTTTGTTCATGGCATATATCCTCTTCTTTTGATGTTTCTTGATTCTTTTCTTCCTCCTCTTCATACTCTATGTAAAATAATTTCTTCTCAACACACTTATAACCTTTAGTGGATTTGCTATCACAATTGTAACAAAGCCCCTTTTCTCTTTTCTCTTCCAATTGTTGTGGTGTAATCCTTGTAGGTTGTGGAAGGCTAGGAGAAGAAACAATTTCATAATTATAGTCATGAGTGGTGGGATTCCTTGTTTCCATAATTTCTCTTTCAATTTTTCTTGCCAACTCGAATGCCTCCTCCAATGAATCAGGTTCCCAAAAACGAACGTCATGTTGAACGTTATCCTAAAAAGTCCCTATGAAGACACCAATCATTTGCTTCTCTGGAATATAATTTACCCTTCTATTCAATTTTTGAAAGTCCTCAATGTTCTCTTCCATTGAACCCTTTTGTTTGAGATTTATCAATTAGCTAAAGAAGAAGTTTCTCTTTGTATCCTCATAATGTGCTATCATTTCCTCCGTGAAAATTTACCATGTAACAAGTGGTTTATGAGAACAAATCCCTTTATACCATAAAAATTGATATGGTTCTAAATATGAAGATGCAATATGTGCCTTTTGTAATAGTTTTACCTCATGTAGATCGAAATATTTCTCCATCTGTAGTATCCAATTTACCGGATCCTTGCCATCAAACTTCCTCATCTCGCTTTTTCTTGATTTTAGGAGCTCGATCTTGAAATGACTGTAACTCTGTACTTTCGGATCTTTAAGTTCTGAAATTGTAACCTGTAGTAGCCCTCTGCGTCCTCTTTTCAATGCCACCAGTCTGATCGAATTTATATTCTCCAAGGTAGAGTTATGCACAATCTCCCCAGATGACCTGATTATAAACCTTTCCAGAAGAGTGAACTTGTATGAAGTACCACGTGTCAGTGTTTTGACCTTAGTATTTGTAAAATATATATAGGAAACTACAGTCCGTCCTCTTTCTTT
Organism: Pinus taeda; assembly: GCA_000404065.3. Classification (NCBI taxonomy): domain Eukaryota; kingdom Viridiplantae; phylum Streptophyta; class Pinopsida; order Pinales; family Pinaceae; genus Pinus; species Pinus taeda. The sequence goes on from APFE030619123.1 coordinate 16,809, forward strand.
AGCTTCTTACGAAATTTTAATCCGATGCTCAAAACAAAAGTTATGACGATTTTCCCTAGGTCACCTGTTTGGAATGAAATTTGGGAGTCTGCAAAAAGGCCAAATTCCTCAGATGATATCTCCACAAATATAGTGCGAAACGCTCTAAAATTCAGACCCGAGGTTCATAACGATTTTGGCCCAAATGGGTTTTTTTTTTTTAACATCTGAAACGTTGCAAAAAAAAAGTTATAACGCAAATTCCACGATGACCTGTTTGTAGCAGCAAAACCCTAGAATCCAAAGCTTTGATACCAAATGTTATGAAACCAGCTCACGAAAGATGGAAAAGATAGATCAACGCCTTAGAATTCAGCCTCTTCGAGGGGGCAACCTCCTTTACATTACACGAATGAACAATTCTTGGATGATACAAATGACAAGACCTCCTTTCTATATATTGGAGTCTAAGGGGTCATAATATAATTAGAGCCGACATGACAATAATAATGTAAGGGTAAAATAATAACAATAGTGGGCTTCTATGGGGCACAATAATAACAATATGGGGACTACATGGGTACAACAATATAACAAGGGGGTTGTACTAATAACAATAAGGGGTTACACTAGTAGTATAGGGGCCTAACACTCGCCGTCCTGAGGTTAGTTCCACTTCTGATCAATTTTTTTTTTAAAATACCCAAGGCTCCGCATCACTCTCTACTTTGCATTGAAGATCAATCAAACACCCATATTTCACTTCCTCCACTTGAATCACATGATCCCATTACTCAAGATTTGGAGGAATCTTACACATTGAGCATGCTTGTAAAGCATAAGTCATTGGTATTTCTCATGTTCGCTCGTATGTCACAATCCAAAGAGTGTGCATGTTTATCATCTACACGCAGTGTGCCACGACACCATGTTAAGTTCGCAAAATGTCTGTATTGTGCATTCACTCTTTTCTTTTCCTTGGATGTTTTAGAACTTGGAGCGTGTTGGTGTTCATTGTTATATCGTTTGTGTTTGCTAGTTTTCTAGACCGTGCTTCTCGCGAATCATGCCTTCACCAACATGGGCCAGCTAATGCACTGGTGGCTGCATTGCAAATATCATTGCACATGAGTAGGCCCATGCATTGTTTAGCATAGGAGTAGTAGTAGTATTTTCTTTTTGTTTTGCTTTGCTTTTTGGTTCGCATGCTTACTCAGTTTGGTTTGCTTGCTTGTTTTGCTTTCGCTTTACTTTTGCTTTTTTGATTTTTGATTTCTTTGCTTTCTTGTACCCGTAGGTTAGCCTCTCGGGAAATTGTGTTTGGCTCTCGAGACAAGCTGGAAAAATCTAAGAGGACTTGTACAATTATAAACACTTAGTTATCTGTTTTCCTCTCTTTTTATGAAGATCTTGTTATCTTCAGTCGATGATGCTTTTGATGGAAAATGTGTTCTGTTTAGAGTGAGTCTTGGTGAAAACACAATGCTTGCACATACTCTAGTTGGTTGTTTGGGTTAACCCTTGTTAGCTTAGTCAAGTAGAGTAAGGTGAGGGGGAAAACCTGAACAAGTATGCCACAAGTATACATTACATATTTCTCTGAAGGAACAACCTATTCTGCTCTCAATAAGTCAGGATCCCTCTTCCGCCTCTGAAATAAATAAGTGCCTATGCACAGTTCTTGAAAAAAATAATTGAAACATGAATAAGGGGAAAGAAGAGAAAGGATTCCTACGTAGAGAGGTGATGCAAGTAACTCCGTCGGGGTACTGACCGGGTTCTCTGGCAGTGGAACGATGCTTGTGTTCCTGCATGACTCCACTGAGGTACTGTCCAGGCCTACTAGCAGCGGAGCGATGCTTGTGTTCTTGCGTGACTCTGCCGAGGTACTGTCCAAGCCTGTTGGCAGCGGAGCAACACCAGAGATGAAACTTAAACTATGACAGTCATATTACTTGTGCACCAATGTACCCCTTATACCCAATCGAAAAAACCAGGTTGACTTGGCTTGGAATGTGTGTTGGCCAATCAAGAGCATGGAAGGGACTGCATCTTTCACATAAGATGGTGCAAAAGCCATCATGATCAAAGAATGAAGGGTTAGACTCGCTTTTCATGAAACAAGGTCCATACAGAGATCTAGATTTCTACCAGTGTGTCGCCAAGTGTTGTAGCGGCTACAACCACCCTCCAAAATTTTGGCTCACATGCAAATTTCAGAGCCTACCTTGGATCCCGTGATCGATTATTCTTGCACACTTGTTGGTAAATTGATGATTTAAAGCTCCTCTCCTTGATCTTAAGAGTTGTCTGTGTTCTCATCTTCATGCAACATGTGTCATAGTTGGGCATAGGGGTTGTTGCTTATCATGCAAAGGGAATGTTGTCTTGCTTCAAGGGAATTGTGTGTGTGTATGAGTGGTCGTCATCACATAGACATTTTCACACACACCTCATGCACTCTTGTCACGAAGGTTGTTACATCAAGCAATGTGTGTCTTATGCATTCTGGATGGTCTACGTTGTGTCACTCAGTGTCCATGTGCAATCACAATAAAGCCATATCATGTTTACATATGTTTCACTAATCTCACACTCAAACATTTTCCTGAGCAACCTAGCCTCATTGAGCTTCCATAAATTTTGTGCTTTGATTCTAAAAACCATCAAGCTTACTCCCTTGCTTGATAAAACCCCAAAGTGCACAGAGACACCAACCTCCCTTGCTTGTGGAAACCCCATAGCTCGCAGAGACCCTAGCCAACATCGCTATCAAAAAATGCACAGAGAAGTCAAGCATCCAACACTGCTCTCTAGAAATGGGAAAACCAATCAAACTACACTGCACGCATAAATTGTGCAGAGGTGTCCTCCCATAACCCTTGTCCCGTAGCAGTGCTTTGAGCCTCTAAACTATGTAGTGTTCTCCAAGTTGTCTTGTCAGTTTTGCATGCAGAAACTACGCAGACGAGCCTCCCAGGGCCTCATTTCGTCAATAGTAATTGTCTCTTGAAATTGCGCAAATATATCTCTCAGTGACTGCAGGAAAAGGTGACACGATGAAATCGCCTCCAATGAGTTGAGGAGAAGGACCAAGGAATCGAGTAGCGGAAAGGATCAAGACCGCATACAAACTCTATCGGATGCATGATCATCTTGAGGGTAAGTATGGTAAGTAAGGAACATCTTTTGAAGTACACCTCTTATTTGAGTTTGCAGGACTGCTTTTCGTTTTCATATCACCATGTCCTCAATAACATGCATGTGCGCAAACGCGAAAAGTCATGTTATATGTTTCTTCTACATGTCTTGCTTCTTTTTCACTTGTTCGACCAACTGTTGTCTTCTGCATGTTGATTGTTATGTCATGTTTGTAACCTCGTTCTGGTGATGTTGAAGATTACGTTTGGGTTGTGTTCTCCATGTATACATCTATCGCACTCACACATGATGTTGTATGCACTATCACGCAAGCATCATCGTGGTCATTCAACAATCTATCACAAGTGTCGCGCTTGTCGCTCGCATCGTCGGTTAGTCACACTGAGTATATGTTGGCTTGATGGTTTGAGTTGTCTTATCGTTGAGTCATGTTGTGTGCGTGTTCACAAGGTCGTGTATGCACAAGTTCACTCACTCACACACTTATTCATTTTCCTGAAATTCTGACCACCAGATCACCCTCCAACAGTCGGACCTTCGTTGAGCTGCATTATGTAGTTTCAGCCCTCAGTGATCATGTGCTACTGCCCAGAATTGCATAGAGCTTTAAGCTGTCTCCGAGGCAGCTTGCACTAAACAATCTTGGAACTGACCTGATTGACTATCACCCAGAACAATGCAAAAGTTCCTTAGCAAGCCATTTCAATCTGCGTAGCCTGCAAGCACATCAACCAAGCCTCCAGCTGGTCAATCAGAGAGTTTGACTGGGAAGTGACCCCAGGACTCACTCCCTCAATTTTTTTTTGCAAAATCTGCAAAGCATGCCCACTCCGCTGACTGAAGAAACTGCATAGACATGTCGAACAAACACCCTGTGTCTGTCACTGTCTGCCTAAAAAAAATTGGATAGTTTTTCCAGCGAGTCACCTAGTCAGCCAACCTGCTGCTCACCCAGAAAACTGCATAGTTTTCATGAGAAATATCCCAGCTGCCCAAGATCCACTCAACTCGAAAAATGCGATGAGATGTTCAGCAGGCTAGCCTCCCAACAATTGCGAAGTTTTTGCCAGCAACACTCCCGCATCCTGCTCCCAGCTCCCTGAAAAATTTGCGCATTTTTTCCTAGCAAGCCCCCTGCAGCTCGCTGCCAGCTCCCCAGAGGGATTATGTAGTTTTTGTTGGCAACCCCCTCTGCTGCCTGCACTGCTTCCTTCAAAAAATTGTGCAGATCTGCCCGCCAGCCGAGCCAAATCCCGCGAACAGTCACTGTTAATCCAGGTTGTCCATCACAGTCTCCTAGTGACTTCTGTGCAGTTTTCACCCGCAGTGCCTATTATCACTCAGGTTGTCCCTTGGCTCCTTAAGGGATACGGTCGAGGTAACCACAAACCAATCTTTGGACTGCAGGTCGTAGCCTACCTACAATTAGAGAGGGCTCTCTCTTATAATTTAGCTTTGTTTGAGGCTAATTTTAGGCTAGTTATGATGTTCTTTGGGATCTGTTTTGATTTTGGTGGGAAGGATGATGTTTTCAAGCAAAGTTGGGATGCATAGTGTGAGAAGTTCGAACCATTGGGCATGGAGTCATGGATTAGGGCTTGCTGTTGCGTTTTCTTGGTCACAAGAGGAATACAGAGAAGGATAGCTACACATAAAACAATATGAATTGTTGAAAAAAGATGGAATGAAGGCCAGAGATGAAAGGAAACTAAGAATATTTCATCAGCTAACAGAGAAGGGAGGTGAATGAGTGTTTATCTAGGAGCAGTCAAGAATTCCTAAATAACAGTCATATGTGAAAGAAACAGTGTAAACATGATCATTTAAGTATGCATATTCATAACTATTCCTGAGGAAAACATGTAGAAATAACAGAAATTGAGCATAGAGTGCTGCTAAGCAAATTCTAAACTATTCTTCCTTTATGCTATTTAGATGGTGACACATAAATGATATAGCAAACATAAAAACTGAAAACAGAGGTAAGAAACACTTATCGAGCCATGTAGAAGCACATGAATTCCATAGTCACTCTTCAGCCATTAAAAACACAACAGACAGTTTCAACATCCAAGCATTCCAACAGTCTTTGATTATAGATGCTCTCAAAGTATACAACGCAAGTCTAAACTCCAGATTATCAACCAACCCCCCTAAAACAATGAATCAGGGTGGTTTATATAGGGAAAATATCCCAAAAATATCTATGACAGCAGACCTTAAACAGATCTGAGGGAAATGAGTGCTTTAATCTATCTTATCTTGAAGTAAATGCATAAAATATTTATCTAAGTGCTGCGCTGGGGCAATTGCCTCAAAAATGAGTAGAAATGTGTCCTTTGCTGTTATGCGATGGCCATTTATCATAACTGCGCATTGGTCTCTGCTCCACTGCTCTTGAGTGGCTTTGATGTGCATTAACTGTGATCTAAGAGCCTTAAGTGGCTTCACCGCTTTCTTTGACTTTGATGGAGGATTTTAATGTTCACCTACTTTGATATTGTCGATCTGATACTCTTTGCCGCTTCACTGGTACTTTTTTAATTGAATCTGGGCTTTAAATCTCCTATCTGCTCCCCTTAGTCGGTTCTACTGCTCTTAGGTGGCTCTGATTCTTATTAAATCTGATATGACTCGGCTTTAATGGCCTTTAACTCTGTTCTGATACTCTTTAACTGGTCAATTTGCTCTTTTTTGTTTCTTTCGGGGAAAAATAACTGCTGCAAACCATGCGCTGGACTGAGGCTTTCCATTTTGGCCATTTTTTCTTAGCTAAGTGCTAATCGCGCATCAAAAACTACCCCTAATTTTCATTCTGGGCTTCCTAAGCAGCGATTTCGCCTTTTTTTTTTTTTTTTTTTTTTTTTTTTTTTTTTTTTTTTTTTTTTTCGGCGGTGACGTCAGCGGTGGGACCCAGTACGATGGATGACGTCAGCGGGGTGACGTGGCAGGGTGACGTTGATGATGACATCATCATGACACAGTGGCAGGGTGATGACGTCAACAAGTTACATGGCGCAGGTACAACACAGTGGCAGGCGACGTGGCGACATCATCATGCGGTGACGTAGGCAAGCGGGGAGGGCGGTAGGCGGTTTGCGTCGGACCGCTTTTGGTACGGGAGTGGTATGTGTCAGGCGCAGCTCGATGCAATAGGAGGCCGACAGCTGTCCCGGTGTACGACGGTGAAACCGTCGACCATCGGGTACTATCGTACTGTTACGAAGGGGCGCCCGATATTCATTACGGCCGTTGGATCTGGGAGGGTCGATCCTACGGTGGATGGGAGGGCAACATGATCGGGGTTTAGTATAATCGCGCGCCCGATAAACATTAATTATTCGCGGCTGCGGGTGGTTAACACCTTAGGTTTTGGGTTTAATGTTTTTATGGCACGGGACTATGGTTATTCATTAATCGGACATTAATAAAATCCAAATGCAATGTGCACAGAGGGTGGTTTGGACATAGTTATTTATTTAACAGGGTGTTAAATAAATCCTAAGGGAAATGAACGCAGAGGGGCTAACAATGGGTCCCAAATGGACCTAAGGTTTCCTGACTTT
>APFE030619124.1:1044-29715 GCA_000404065.3 Pinus taeda
ATATTGTGACCATCGGATTGTAAGTTACAAATGTACATAGTAAAGAAACACACTTTACCTAACTCTATACTAGACCAAGTTATACTTAACTATTCCTATGTGTCAGAATATCCTAACAAAAATGAATATCCCAACAAATCGTTGTATTTATATAAGATAACATGAATTGTAAGTGAAATAAAGACCTTTGGTATAAGAACAGGACAATAATTACTTGCAAAGTAGTGGACTTAGGGTGCACTCTTAGAGTCAATTTTTTAGTTGTTAGATAATATTGTCTTAAATTGATATGTTTTTGTCTTAATTATTAGTTGTCTTAAATGGGTTTCGTCTTAAGTGGTCACTGTGTTAAATATAAAGTTTTGTGTTTAATATTTTTGTCTCAAACTGTTTTTGTCTTAAATATAAAATTTTGTATCAAAATAATTTTGTCTTAAACTGTTTTTGTCTTCAATATAAGGTTTTGTAAAAATATTTTTGTCTCAATTTTTTTTGCCTTAAATATAAATTTTTTCTTAAAATATTATGTCTTAAACTATTTTATCCTAAAATATTTTTTCCTCAATCTATTTTTTGTCTAAAATATTTTTGCCTTAAATTGTTTTTGTCTTAAATATAAATTTTGTCTTAAAATATTTTTGTGTCAATTTTTTTTTGTCTTAAAATCTATATTTAAGACAATTCAATTCATATTAAATTTTAGTATAAAATAACTAAAATATAAAATAATTTCTTAAGACAAAAGATTTCTTGTCTTAAAAAATGTCTTAAAAGTGTCCTTAGCGTGATAGTGAAACAATATATTGCAAAAAACTATCATGCAATCAAAAAAGCTAATCATTTTGCTGACTTTATAAATGGTCCAATTCACTCCTATTTCACTATATTACCTTGAATTTCCTCCCAAAAATTTATTCAATAATATCATGCTCACCAAATATAAAACATGCTACCTAGAATCCAAAAAAAGAAAATAAAACATGTAGTATAAGTGATTATAAGATTTATATAGTAAGTCATTCAATTTGTAAATCCTCCCCAAATTCTAACTTTTATGATTTTATTTTGTAATTAATGATATTTGAGTTGTATAATAATCATTGTGTTAAAAAGGTGTTTCTAAACCCTATTTCACTATATTACCTCAAAATTTCCTCCCAAAAAATTATTCAATAATATCATGCTCACCAAATATAAAACATCCTACCTAGAATCTAAAAAAGGGACCTAGAATCTAAAAAAGAAAATAAACTATATAGTATAAGTGATTATACCATTTATATAATAAGTCATTCAACTATATAAGTGATTATACCATTTATATAATAAGTCATTCAATTTATAAGTCCTCCACAGATTCTAGCTTTTATGATTTTGTTTTGTAATTAATGCTATTTGGGTTGTATAATCATCATTGTGTTAAAGGTATTTCTATAACCTATTCCCTATATAGTTATGTATATTCTTTTTGCAAATTTTTTTATAATACTCAAATCCCTGTAAATAATCTCATCCCTAACTCTTTTATATATGTATATATTTTGGATCGCCCAGATATATCATCTCTATCCTCATGAGGGTGTTTGTTGTCCATGGTTGCACCACAAGTCAATGCTTTTATGATTTTGTTGTGTAATTAATGATATTTTGGTTGTATAATCATCATTGTGTTAGAAAGGTGTTTCTATAACCTATTCCGTATATGGTTATTTATATTTTTTTAGGAAAAAAGTATTTTATAATAGTCACCGATTTAAATCCTTATAAATAATCTCATCCCTAACTTTTTTTAATCTCATGCCTAACTTTTTTTATATATATGTATATATTTTGGATCCCCCAATATATCATCTCTATCCTCATGTGGGTTTTTGTTATCCATGGCTTCCAGACCACAAGTCAATGCTTTTGGTTGGTTTTTACTGGTGGGTGGCCATGGCTCGTGGCTCACTGTATCGAATGGCTTGTCGGGACTCTTGGCAGCTCGTCCAATAATATGATCCTCGGTAAGTGAGGAAGTTTGTTTTAAAAGACTTCACAATGGCCTTACATCTATCCCTCAAAGTGTAGTGGCATTTGGTTTGCCGTTGTTTGGGGATGGTAATGGTATGTGACTCTCAGACCGAAGCTCGTTGGCATGCACAAATTTCGCTGCTACCGGTGGGTGGACATTGCCTATGGCTCACTATATCCAATAAGCTCGTCGGAACTGCAGATGGATCTCTGAAGATTTTTGTCGTCGACATGCAACGCAATATGCTCTACCACGTCTTTACGCCTTGTTAATTGTATTCCTAGTGACTTTATATTTGGATGGTCTGGAAAGCTTTCCTTTTAAATAGGTCTGCCTCTGTGTATGCTTTGTAACTGGGAAAATTGGGGTATGGTCCACTCTTTATCAGTGGCACTGATTATTCCTAACATAGGTAATAATAAATTGTTTTACCTATGTTTTTGGTCTAGTTTCCCATCGGGTACACAAATCACACATCAAACTACTACTTGTATTGCCGCTCGTAAATAATGGAAAGCCAAAAACTACTACTAATAATATCTTATTGTAAAAAATAAAATAATTAATATCACATTTCATAAAAATATAATATATATAAATAATATATAATATATAATATATATATATATATATATATTACTGATATAATATATATTAAAATTATTAAATTTTTAATTTATATAAATTTAATTTAATTTTGTTGATTAATTATTTTATGTTAAATGAGGAAAGATATTAAATTTTCAAAAAATAAAATGTTTTTTTAAATTTTGCACTTTTTAAACATATTTTATATTTATTTTAATATCATTTTTTATGTTGTGACATGTATATATATATGGATTAAAGTTTAGTTTGAGTGGTTTGGTGAAAATTTGGTTGGGTTCAAATCTCTAGAAACATTTCGTTAATGATATTTATGAAATAGTTAATGATATTTATGAAATAGTTGTATTTGGTGTAATAGTTCTAAACCAATATTTCAAAATTATTGATTCTCGTAAAAAACATATTTTATTAAAACTTGAAATATAACACACATACTAATGCGCGCACACACAATATTTGATTGTAATTTTTCACACACATTATTTGATCGTAAATTTGCATAAATCTATTTTCAGACAACACAATTTAGATACGGCAACACATTTTTTCTTATACCCATAACATACACTAAAATCGATGCATTGATTTCCATCTAAATGATTACATTTCCATGTATGTTCTTTTATAGTTTATCCATCAATGCACATTGGATTGAATGTATTATGAGCTGAATAAATATTAGAATAAAAATAGAAATTTATATTGAATAAAAACTCACATAAAATTAAAAGTAGAAATTGAAATTGACATAGAATTTGAAATACAAATTGATATTGAGAAAGATTAATAGAAATTGAAATATAATTTGATATGAAATAAAAAACCATATATAAATTGAAATACAAACAAAAATAAAAATTAACATGTAAACTCATTATTCATTGGTTTTAGCATACACCCATTTATTTGAATGTAGATTTGCATTAATTTCAATGCACATATTATTATTATTTATTGATTAATATATATTGAAGTTAATATGTTAAACATTAAAATTGACATAAAAATAGAAACCGAAATTCACATAGAAATTGACATGTAAACTAAAATCAATGCATTGAATTCAATAGGTATTGGTTTGACATTGTTTCTTTATTTTTATTTACCTTATCCATCCTATCATTTTAAAAGTATATTTATTAATAATAATCTCATTTTAAAAGTACATTTATTAATAATAATTGAATAAAATTTAAAATGACTATATTAATCTTTTATATATAATTGATTGTTTATAATTTGTGTCACTATATTAAATAAATACTTTTAATCAAATGACAAATTGATAAATAAATTGAAATAAAAATTGACATGTAAAGTAAAACCACGCATTGATTTCAAAATACATGCATTGATTTTATTGCAGATTTTATTATTATTTATTGGTCAATATATGGTGAAATTAATATGCTAAACACTAAAATTGACATAAAATTAGAAATTGATATTGAAATTGAAATCACATGTAAACTAAAATTAATGCGTTGACTTCAATATGTATCAATTTTTTGCTTTAATTTTACTCAACTTATTCGTCATGTAACTCCTTAAATATATTTATGAATAATAATCTCATTAAGTTTTTAGTATCAAGGAAATTGAATAAATTTAAAATGATTATATTATATGTAATTTTGATTGTTTATAATTTTTTTGGCTATACTAAAACACTAAAAGTTGAAGAAGATAGATTTGCATTGATCATTCTCCATAATACTCTTTAAACTTTCAACCAAATGACAAAATTGATATATAAACTGAAATAAAATCTGACATATAAACTAAAATCAATGCATTCATTTCAGCGTACATGCATTGATTTCTGTGTAGATTTGCATTAATTTCATTGCACATTTTTTTCTTATGTATTGATCAATATATAGTTAAATTAATCCGTTAAACATAAAAATTGGCATGTAAACTAAAATCAATGCATTGACTTGAATATGTATTGATTCAACATTGTTGTTTTATTTTTTTCCAACGTATTCCTCATGTAATATATTTATGAATAATAGTCTCATTAAATGTTTAGTAATAAGGAAATTCTATAAATTTAAAATGAATATATTAATCTTAAACATATGCACATATATTATTTTGATTGCCTATAAATTGTGCGATTATATTTAAAAAATAAGAGCTAAAGAAGATATATTGACATAGATCTTTCTCAATAATACTCTTTATACTTTCAAACAAATGACCAGTAATCTGAAATTATTATATTGATACTAAACATATACATAATGTTAATCACCTATAGATTTTTTGTGATTGTCCATAAATGGAACTTGCCTAGATCCATATTAATGCTAGATCTATCAAGCATATTAACCCTAGATCTATGAAACATCCAGCAATCAAATCTCTCCATGTGCAAAGTTCTGTCTCAATAATATCAAGTTAAGATAAAACTCCACTAAATAAGTACTAAATCATATCAATTATTAAAAAAAGATTTTTAGACAATTTTATTTGGTAATTTTTTTTATTGTTTTTAATGAGTCGATAATTATCACTAATAAATACTAAATCATATCAATTTGTAAAATAATTTTAGCAATTTTATTTAGAATTTTTTATGTTTTTTAATGAGTCGATAATATCACTAATAAATTATAACATAAAGTATACAACTAAATTTATTTACTCAAAATATTTAAAACATCAAAAAATTATATTTAAATTATTTTTTTTAATTGATTTTTAATAAAATATCTAAAATTAAATAATTTTAATAAACTTCCACTAAAAAATTTTAAATATAATATTGAAATGAATTACACCCAACAAAACTATTGATATAAATTGCTTTATAAAGATAGAAAATTTTAAAAATTAAAAATTACTCTTAAAATTAAAAAAAAAAAAAACTTGAAGAATTTAAGTAATCCCTAATATACAAAGCTAATAAAACATTATATACACGTACAGGTACATGTAAAGTAGTAGTAGTAGAACAGTGAATTAGCAATTGCAATCATTAAAGGTATGTGTCGTGTGCCTTGAATAACAAAATACATGGACCAATAAAAAAAATGGAGACACCATATTTCTCATGGGAGACACTAAAGAACATGGGAATTGGGCTAATACTAGTAATGATCGAATTACTTAGGACAAGCTATGGATATAATTGAAACCATTCCAATATGTTATTTGATGTAATGCATGTTAATAGATGATTAAGGGAACCATAGAAGGTGTTATATGGGCTTACTATAAAGTTATGGTTTAGAAGTTTTATTTGAATTAATAAAATTATGAATATTAATAATTAATATATAAATTATATTATAATATGGGTTTTTTACATATGAATAATTTTATTAAAAATAATAATCTTAATAATTTAAAAATTTAATTTTATTTATAAAATATAGTAGTTAATATGTAGATTTATTTTATATATTTCAAATTAAACATTACACAAATAAATGAAAATAAAAATTATTTATAAATCTTAAAAAATATCCAAACTCTATTAAATTTTACACAATATAGATCCTACCCACATAATCTAATAAACAATACCTGATTCCATCTCTATTATGATAACAAAATATATCTATATATATATTTATATAATATATAATGTATATATATTATATATATATATTTAATAAAATGAAAATATCCAAATTTAATTAAAATATAGCTTGTATGACACTCAGGTCCATGTTGACAACGGAAAATGAAGACACTATACCTAAAATTATATTTATATATATCTACACGGGGTGATAAGTGGAAGATATTTTGTTTACATATTTTTTAAATGCCGTTCGCTGTGCATTTTGACATTTCTTTCATCGTGCAAGGCACATGAATGACCATGACACCCTTTTTTATGGAAAGTTGTGACACTAAAAAATAGTGGGTTAAGTATCAGTCACGTCTCACCATTTTTTAGTTTGATTAAAAATGATGAATACACATATAAAACGTCATTTCAATGAAAGCCACACGCAACTAAATCCATGGGCAATGTCTCAATTCTGTTTTCTTTGGGCAAAAGTCATCAATGATCTCAACAAAAAAAGGTCATTTCAATCCTTTATAGTAGCATCAGGCGTTTAATTATTTTGATTGATGTCGAAATCTGGTAAATAAATTTTTATACAATTTGATTGTAGTAGTGTTTAATTTTTTTAGATAAAAATGGATTTAATATTATCACATATTTTTACTGCATCTAAAATTTTGAAGCTTGACAAAGGATTTTCAAAAATTTCTGTCATATTTTCTGAAAATTATTGCCGAAATTTCTATTGTTTTTTGGCGAAATTATGGCATGTTTAGACTAGCATTGACATTATTAGCTAAAAAAATCATGGCATGTTTAGACTAGCATTGACATTATTAGCTAAAAAATCATGGATGGTAAAGAAGTGTGGAAAAAAATTCTTCTAACCAAATTGAAAATAAATCTAGTGTGCTAGGGTCTTTAGATAAATTATTTAATGTAAATACCAAAAATTAGTCATGGTAAATTAGTATACAAAATTTTGAAATATTTTGATACAAATATCTTGTTGTTAATTGTAATGAGTTTGACATTTTTTTCTCATAGAAATATTGGACAAATCCATCTAAAGGACCTTCCATAAGGGAAGTGCTTTAGCAATGGGAACTCCACCAATTGAGCTAACCCTCTGAGTTATTAGTTTGATATTGAATATAATATTGAAAAAAGAAAATTATTTAGTTTAAAAAACAATTTTAATTATATTTTTAGTTTGGTAAATAAATATTTTTGATATATTTTTATTTTAATAATATTGAATTCTTGTAAAATTTAAAATTGTAATTTAAAAAAAAAAATAATGTTATATAAATTAATAATTGCAAATTAAAAATAATATACCATATCCATTAGTTTTGGATAGAATACATTCATCCATTAATAAGAAGATAAGAGATAGGTATTTAATGTGTAAGAGCAAAATAGTCCATACTAAGATTGATAAAGTTTTTAACATTTCTTTAAATACTACTAAAATTGATTATCAATTAAAAGAAAATGCATTAAAAATGTGGGATTTTAAGTTAACCATTGGAAAATACAAAATAGGTCATTCAACACAATTTACACTTTAAATGTACACTTATAACTAAATTTAAAAGGAACTTACATTGTAATTAAGAAATCAAGAACAACAAAAAGTTAATATATTATAAAAAATTATTAATACCAAAACAATTAAAAGTGAAATTAAACAATAAATTTAGAATATGATTTTTATTGAGATAATATTTTTTTCTAAAAAAAAAAAAAAAATCATTATTATAAATGTTATATTAATTCATTTTTGCATTATATTGTTATCCTTTTCCAAAAAAAAATTATTATATTTTTTATCTAAAATCTAAGTAAAAAGTAAAATAAAAAATTCATTATTGTAAATATATATTAATGAAACCTCGGTAAAAATGGTAGAAATTAAAAAGCAAATTGCAGTAATCTTTCATCTATCAAATTCTAAATATTTTTCCTTACCCAAAAATCATTAATAATAATCTAACATATAAATTTATTGACAATCCATTCGTAAATCCATCTTTTACTCACATATCTGGTACATAAAACATGTATAACAATCAAATGGAGATCGAAATAGAGATAGAGATTGCTTCTCTGAAATCCTCAACAATCATGGATCCCACGATCCTCCGTTGAAACTTTGATATTTTATTTGTATCCTCATTTATTCATGTATTGACCAGAATAAATTCTTTCAAAATTGTAAATAATTTTAATAATAGGTCTACCATAGCTCTAAGAAGGATATTTTGTAGTTGTGCATTGCGAGGAATCCCCATAAATTTGAATAATTTTAACACTCCTATCCATTGCATTTTTCAGTAATAATATTGGTGCCTCAAATTTAACAAAGTGCATATATAAAAGTCCTTATTTAAGCTTCACATAATGAGAATGGGAGAAACAAAATTCCTTTAGTATTACTAAAATCAAGTGGACCTTATTAGCTCCATGGGATAGTTCATAAGGATGAGACTTATCAATTATTAGTTTTTATTAGTTTTCTCACTTCATTAGGGAGATTGTGTTTAATAGGATATTTAACACTAGCATTATGTATAATCGTAATTTGTGATGTATTATAAAAGAAAAAATGTCTTTAAATATTTTAGAGTTTTTAGCTAGTCATAGTAAATCTTTGAGCTCTTTCCATTCTATTTTACTAAATTTGTGCTTTAAGCAATTTTTTACTAGGGACTTTAGGGAAATTTTCCTTAATAAGGTTTTCTAACACTAGCACTATGTATAATCCTAATTTGTGATGTAACTTACAAAGAGAGAATATATGCCTTCAAATATTTTAGAATTTTTAGTTAGTCATATTCCTAAAATGATAAGGCATGGTAAAACTTCTAGCTCTTTCAATTCCATTTTACTAAATATGTGCTTTAAGCATTCCTTTACCATCTTGCCATTATGTACATTTGGAATATTGGCAATACATTGTGATTCTTTCTATATCAATTAAACAAATGGATATTTTATTAATAAGCAAAAAGTGTTTTCTTACTCTAATCTACACAACATATATATTGTTGGCCCATGTGTACATATCCTTTACAACTTACCATATCAATTCCTTATTTTCAAATGTAGCCAAAGAATATTAACCTCTTTGAGAGATTTTAATTTATATATATTCTTCCACCACCAACTTTTTTTGAGGATTCATAGAAACCATACACCTATATCCAATGAAAGCTATTTACTCACCCCTAACCTTGTTATTTTCCTATGTAATGGGATTCACATATTCTTCACCTTGATATTTCCACTCCAAGGATTTATATGTAAGCATTCCAATGGATCACCTTTTCTCCTTTAATTCCCAATATTTATGCATTCTTCCACCCCTATTTCTAAGGATTTGTAGACTGACAATTCCATTTTTGATTGAGGATATAAATACCTTTATCTTGAATAAATTTAGTAATTTTCATTTGATCATCATATTTATTCTCCATAGCCCAAGATAGACTCAAAACCAATTCTAATTGTTCACCATTTCCACTTTCTACTACAAATTATTCCTAATCACGAGAAAAACCTGAACTAGCATCTTCTACTTGATAAGGAAATTTCTATACTTTTCCTTGGGCTCCTAATCCAAGCCACAAATGCCCCTAACCTTATGCACTTTCTTTTTAGAATTTTCATGCACATACTTTATTTTATAAGAACCCTCATCAAGCTCTTATTTCCAAAGGGTCAGCAAGTAGGTGAACGCTCTTTAGTCCCCGTCTACCTCCCCCATTTGGTCTTGTTAAAAGATGCCACTTTACCATTTGTACTCCTACATTCTCCTTTTTGTTATACCAAATGGATTTAAAACATAGTTGTTTTATTTTACTTTTATATTTTTTTCTTTCCTAAGATACCTTTTCGAATACAGGACAAGGAGTGAAAAAACATAACAATTCCCTCTAGTTTAATAAGGTAAATCATATGCTTTGGATAAATCTAATTTTATGATCAACTTAAGATAGTTCTTACCCTTATTATATGTTAAACCTCTTAGCTACACCTATTGCCTAAAAAATATGTCCACCGACTAAAAACCAAATTTCTCTTGTGAGATAATCCTTTAGAGAGTTATATTAACTATAGTTTCCAAAATATTTGTAACAATTTTGGAAACACAATTACATATTGATATGGGCCTAAGGTAACATCCATTGTGTTGACTATTATACTTGTAAGAAATTTATATAATTGGACATCACAACATGATATCTATTGTTGGTGAAAACTATGTTTAAAAAGTAATCAAATTATTGAAATCCATTGTGCCTTGATTGTGGTGGCAAGGTATATTGATGCTTTATTTAATATTAAGGTTAATAGTCATGCCTTAATGTCATATGTGTGTGTATGTCTTGATTCCATATTAATTGTTAATGTTTTATTTATTTATTGACAAAAATTGTTAATTATAAATGTTGTCTTAAATCAGATTAATACACACATGAGAAGGGATGGCAGGTAGAGTCTGAGAGGAAGAATTATTGGTTCAAACATGCCCTAGGAAATTAAATACTAGATCCATATCGTTAATGCGACTAGGAAAAATCTATGTTAAGTGGATGGACCACCTAATGTTGGGACTGTGAAATGGAAAGTAGGTTGGGCGGTGCCCATCCTGAGTCCCTTTGCCACCATGAAGAGTTAATGTGTGGGTGAAGGCATCATATGGGGGACAAGTGTTTCCTTCTTGGTCATACCCAATATGCAGCATGATGACCAATTCAGACAAGGGATTGAAGTGAATTTATGGGGGATTTTTTGAAGAGTTTTGAGAAGAGAAAGTGCGAGTGTGAAGTTTATAGTGAGCACTCAACCTACAGTGGACCACTTCCTAGTTGGCAGTTTTACCTGGTGTTTCTAGTTTGGGCATAAAGGGAGATTAGAATAAACATATTTCGTGATCATTGAGAATGTGAAACCACTAGTGCTTGTTGCGGATATGAAACCACCGATGTTTCTCTTAGGCTGCAAAACCATCCATACAACGTATCATTGGTGCTTATGGTTGGCTGTGAAACCACTAGTGCTCGCTGCAACTGGGAAACCGCCAATGCTTACCATGCCGCTCATAAACCACCTGCAGGGGATATCAACCTCTCAACTTTATAGGTGGATTTTCATATGAAATTACTTATTGGCCTTTGTACCTAGCATAGGGGTGGTTACTTACAGGACATAGAAATGTAAATTCCCTATGGTTTGGGGGTGCGGGGGGGGGGGGTAGTGTGAAGCCTATCTAGAGTCACTGACTAAAATTAACTTAACTGGATAAGTAATTTGGTCTATGCTTGTTAATTATAAATGTTGAGTTAAAGTTCTTACGTTGTTACTTTTCTGTAAATTATGCTTGAACTTTCAATTCCTCAATTAATCTACTTAATGAATAATTGGCTAAGACATTTAAGAAAATTTACTTTTATATGCTCATGGTCATTCAGTTATATGTATACATATACATATACACGTTTATAGCTATTTAAATGCATGCATTTATGGTCACTTGGTTGTATATAGACAATACCTCATATTTCCTTGAATAGATTTATGTGTGTTATGTAGAGACCAAGACTACATCATTTATAGTTTATGTAACATGGATACAAACCCAACATTTCATTTAGAAATGGGTGGAAATTCCATAGCCTGTACTTTCTTATGAAAAAATGGATAATTCTCGCTATATGGTAAATGATGCATGGAAGAAATAACATTCAAACTCCCTCATTGCCTGACAGTCACATATATAGACCTGTAGAATACCATAGCCTTCATTACCACATCATAGAGTATGTGATTTCAATCCACTAGCTATGCACATTATGTTCTTTTGTTAAAATTTGAATGGTTGTATAAATAACTACTGCAAATGGGTGACATTTCTTGCAATGTTTTTCATATAGACAATTTTTTGGGGTCGCGCCCCTTTTTCTTGACCTCAACATAGTTATATATATACATACATATATACATACATATACATATACATATACATATACATATACATCAACATCTACATCTACATCTACATCTATATATATATATTCACTTTACCAAACCAGTTGAGAGGGATTGTAATTTCGGTTTCCTGTGACATTTCTTGAAATGTTTTTCATATAGACAATTTGTTGGGGTTACGCCCCTTATTTGAGAGCGAGAGAGAGAGAGAGAGAGAGAGAGAGAGAGAGAGAGTTTACCAAACTGATTGAGGGGGGGTTTCTATTTCGGTCTCCAATTAGTGTGCTTCAATTAACACAATTTTGACGGTTTCAAAACCATTTGAGATATGGTTTTAAATTAGGTATGAAAATAATTCCCATATGTCAAGTACAAAACCTTTAAATCATAGTATTATTGTATGTAAAAAAATATTGATATTGGGATGGTATCAAAAGTATTTAAATTATCATGTTCGATTGGGTAAATAAATGGCATTGCTAAGACTACTTCAACAACTGAATCTCTTAGTTGCTTGAAACATTGTATTTATCCTGCAGGTCATCGAGAAATTCATGATCTCTCTCTCAGGTATCCTAAGAACTAAGTTGTTGTGATAGTTTGTGGCCTTCAGCCTTTGGTTAACTATGAGTCACCTCTTAACCACGTGATTTCATTACATCAGTAATCCATGTCTTGGTTGTGTAATTTTATTGATGTGGAGTTAGTTATTGTTTTCGGTACACCCAATGGGGGTAGGCCTTGGTAGGCCCTGCTATGCTTTCATGCTATCGAGTCTTGGGGCTTAGAGTCCACTTCTCAAATACACTGCTATTGGCAGCCCTAATGGGGGTAATCCTAGGTAGAACCCATCTCATTTTCGGACCATCATGCCTCGTGTCTTAGATCCCAAACATTAAACCATATCATTGCTATCAAGCCCAACAATGGGGTGTGGTGAAGGGCAGGGCCCTCTATGTTGAAATATGTAACTAGGTTTGGTATTCGTAATCACATATGTAATCATGATTTTATGCATTGAATGAAAAAAAATATATTATTGTTGTTCTTTAGGCAAGGGTTTCATGCTTAAGGAAATTTTATTTTTAGGTCAAACACCCATTAAGTGCTTCTAGGTATTTTTATATAGTCTACAAGTCAATTGAGTCATTGTCATGTATTGAATACCCATTTTGTCTTGTTACATATTGTAAAGGGAAATTTATTTGAGTTAAAAGGCCCTCCAAGACCTTGTCATAATGAAATAATCAAGTCGGCATACACATGTGATCAAGTTAGCATAAAAGGAGAAATTTAACCTAATGAAACTTATATATAAGGGAGACTTTGGCCTCACTTGGAGCATTCATCTCACACACACAAGTTCAATCATAAGAGAGAAATGTGCAAAGAAATGAAGGAAAAATGAAGAACAAAAGAAGATTGAGATATTTGGATTGTTTTTGGGCTACTTCTCTCCACACTTGCAAATGAGCTAGATCAACTATTGCAACGAAAAATATTGAGCTACAGAAGTTGGGTTAGGGCACCAAGCAAGCACGCTTTGCAATCTTAATTCTCTAGGATAGGTAATCAACTCAAGTGAATAACAAAGGAGAAAGGATCTACCATAATTTGGTTTTATCCAATATCTAGGTTTTTCGTAGAAGAATTGTTGGGATGCCGAAGTTGTAGAAGAATTTGTTACGGGTCGAAATTACAAAAGAATTTATTAAAGAATTGTTGAAAGGAAAGATCGTCAAGAAGGAAATATTTGAATTGATATTGGAAGGTCTTGGTCAAGGGTCATAAGTCTTGGAATTCGTCAATTGAATTTTTATAAGAAGAGAAAAATTTTGGTGGGTTTTCTCTCAATTGGAAAGGCTTTGGCCCTAGCTGGTCGCCTACATATTGTGTCCTATTGTCTCATTGATATTATTCTTTTGTACTTATTTTATGACATAGAACACTAATAATAATCAAGATAATGAAGAATCTAATCAAGTTAAGTAAAAATACATCACAAGCACTTATCGAAGCAAGAAAAATCACCTAATCTAGTTGCCCTAGATTTATTAACACTCTAGAGTATTGGATGTGGGCTTCGTTGGATTTCAATGAGGTGGAAATATGGATTGTGTGAACCCTCATAATAAATGAGTATGATCTATGATTGATGTGATAAGCATGGATTATAACACTAGTAACACACACACATACACATTAAAACAATAAGTCTCAAGCTAGTGTGGTGGACCCATTGATCTACATGGCATAACCATGTGGACCAAATCCAAAGACCACACTAGTGCCATGTGACACACTAATGGTTGATGTTGCCTATTATAATAGGATAAGTTTTATTCTAAGTGTAAATTTTGATCCGGGACTCAGATTGACAAAAAATTTACATCATTAGAAAGCTCCAAATAAGCTAGACATTATGGTGACATTACTGTTTAATTCTGTAAGTGTTTAGAAAATGGAATTTTGATGACCCCATTTGCTTGGAAGACATTTAGATTCAAATCTAAGAAACAAATAACACCTTCCATGGCCTTAATAGTACATGGAGGTGGTAGGTAGTGTTACACTTAAATTCATCGAAATTTATAGGATTATCCTTTTTTCGTATCAAAGCAAGTAATGTGAAATTGATAGCTCCTAATACCTTTCAATCACTCATGAATTCCTCAATAAAGTGTACATAGGTCCTCAACAAGTTCATAAACACCTATAAAATTATTTACTAACCAGTCATCTTGTCTTGGGATTTTATATTTATTAATGAATCCAATATTAAATTCAATTATATTTTGGAGACTTATTCTAGGAATATTTGGTTATATTCCTTTATCACAAAGTACAGTTAATATGGAGTTAAATTTTGTATTTTAATTATATTTTCCCTATTTATTTCTTTATAGATTCACTAAAATTACTTAATCCCCAGATATTATATCCTTGATAAATTTCTAATTGAGATACCTTCCTTCATTTCAACCCTCTTCCTTTGAATAACAAAATTATGGATTTTTTTGGTATTTTCATCCCCTTTTTCTAACTTGGTACACACATTTTATTTTCATTCTCCATTTATTCTATCCCCATTCCAATATCCTTCTCTTCTTAATTTATAGCTCCTTTAAGCGCAATGTGTCCTCCTCCATGAATATTCCCTCCTCATTCCTCCCATATATATGTATGAGTTTTTTCTCAGTTGATTTAAGATCATTATCCATATTTGGGCCCAATATTTTTCTTCCATTTTAGCTTCATTAAATCAAATTCAAACTAAAGTATAGTTGTTTTCCTAGATCTATCATCATATCTCACATACTTTATCTTGACAAATTCTTAAAATTTCTCCTCTTCCATCCAAATTGCATTGTATCAGAAGTGGCTAGCTACTAGATTATGTTGTTTCTTATCCAAATAAATAAGTATAGGTTATTATTTATCCACCCCCCTAAATGCACCAAGGATATAGTCTAATCTATCACATTTAAAAGAGGCTCAAAAATAAAGAATTAGTCTAGTCACTTGGAAATCCCACTTCCTCTAGTCCCATTATTCCTCCTTGTCTATATGACAATAAAAATGGAAACAGATGCATCTAAAATAAATATTTATCTATTCCAATATTTGAGGTTGGAATAATTTCTCCACAGCTATGTCCATGATTTTTGAAAAAACCTCATTTATATCTACCTCATCTAAAAGCTTGGGCACCATCCAATATGAATTGGTTTTGCAATATATCTATCTATCTATCATCATCTATCTAATATATATATGAGAGAGGGAGATAGTAGGTATTTATATATAATATTTATAATATATTATATATATATATATATAATATATATATATAGATATATAGATAATATATATGATATATATATATTTATTAATATATATATATATATATAGAGAGAGAGAGAGAGAGGAGAGAGAGAGAGAGATAGATAGATAGATAGATAGATAGTGTTTTACTTACGGTATCTTGAATATTGTCTAATATATATTCTTTATAGCTCAAGCTCCATAACTAATTTTGGTAGCTTGACCTATATCAGGATCCTCTTAGGAACCTCTAACCAAGGGCCAAATTAAATCATGTGAGCTTTCAATGGCAATTAAGTCATCCCCCAATAACATAAACCACCCTAAATTACGTTTGACTCTTCCTCTAATTGAAACAACAATCCTATCCACCTTTGATTAAGAGATGGAAGATAAGTCCATAACTTAAGATTGGGTCCAAAATTTGGCAACCACAAAATACTGGTGAGGGATTTCCTTGAGTACCTTATCACTTTTTTTACTCGAAAATCCTCCCCACACACCATTTGACCCTTGTCCTTGCCTATTTCACCAAATTCTTTCCATTTTCATATTGGGAACGTTAACTTTGTATTTATTCGTATTTATATCCCTTCCACTACTAAGGTAATCCTTCTATTCTAATCATTCTCTAATGAAACTAGAGAACAAAAAGAATTTCTCCATTGATGGAAAAGGGTCTAGATTGAGTGAGGAATATACGCAATAATTGGTGCCACCTTTCTCTCCTCCTTTTCCATTCACTCCACCTTGTATGAAAATATTATCTCTAAGAATCATTAACTGTGGAGAAAGATCCTTCCATTTGGACCTTGGTTATTGTGCAAATGAAATGCTCCAAAGATATCTTTCTAAATGGATTTGTAATAGCCTATTTGGTTCCCCCCCTCATGTAAATATTATTATGTATAATTGTCACTGTAAATAATTATGAAAAATATAAAAATGATTGGGTTGAGCAAGGACATGGAATCATAGTTGTGAGGAGGAGAATTTGCTTCGAAAGTTCCAAAATTAGAATTATGCATTTATTTTTTCATATATATTCTTATTGAATTAATGTAAAGGTGGTACATGTATTTAAAAATAGCGTATGGGCTCTTGGGCAAGGAAAAGTTCATCCTACTCTCATGGGAAGTGTTGGCATGGTCAACACACAATAGGAAAGGGAAAGACAAAGAAAAAAAGAGCACATACAACCAAGGAGGGGATGTTATGTGAACAAGCATTCAAGAGAATGAATATGGGATGGAAATGAGAAAAGTGCAACATGATGTGAAAGAGAACACTTGATGAGCACTTGTGTAGCCAAGTGAAAGGAGCGAGAAAACACACAGAAGGTGAAAGAGAAATATGGCACTACTTCAAGGGAACATAGGTGTACATGAGTGAAGGAAGAAGAAATAGAGTGGTTTTTTAGCAAGAGGTACCATGGCGGGTATGGGAAAATCCTATTGCTTTTGCAGGTGGAACCATTGTGTGATCTCTAGATTCTTGGGTGGTTTTATTTACTGGTTGGTGTACATTTCCCTTGATAACTTCACTCCTCATTCTCTAAATGTGGCTCATGGGTCGTTGGATAGTGGAAGTCCCTCCCTCAATTGCTAGCCATTCCAACATCAATAAGATAAGTATTTAGTATTATATATATGGCGCCATGGATGATTAATGAGTAATCCTAAAATATCTAGATAATAATGTCTAATTTCTTATATATTTAAGGTTGACCAACTAAATTTTGTATCCATGGTGGATATGACCCGCCTATGCTACATGGTTGCAACCGTATCAATTTATTTGTGGGTTTCCTAATACATTTATGATGGATGGTTTGGAAATCATCTGTAATTAAGCTATTGTTTCATATGTTTAAACATTTTATTTATTCCTAAGGTTGGTAACTCACTATTATAACCTTTCTTGTGGGTCATATCTTTAGTATCTCATGTTATGTGCTAAGTGTATGGATTAGTTATACTTCTGCAAGGTTTTTCAAATCTCTCTCTGATTATAATGAGTTCCTTGCTTCACATGCCTTCACGATAATGATAAATATATGGACCTATGTGTAGTTGTTTTCTTAATGGTTTACAATGTTATTGCATATATGTGTATATTTTTTAATATCCCTCAACTAATTAGTTATTGTATGAAGTTTTTATAATGTAGCATGTTGTAAATTGGCATGGTTCATTTCCTTGTTGAAGGTTGCATACTTTCTTTGAAGGAGGAGGTAGTTAAGCACATGGATCCTTGAGGTTTCTTAGTCAATATGATAAAGTATGTGTTTTCATTTCCGTAAGATATTCATAAAGAGAATATTTATTTCCATGGACGTGTATGACTGATTGATGCATTTGACTATATTTTTATGGTGTGTGAAATCTTGTGGTTTGGATATTGTGGCAATCAAGGATTATTTCCTATTAAAATACTAATGAGGCTTTTGATTAAAATGTTTCATATGGAATCCTAAGAATTAGCATGGATTTATATTTTATAGGGCTGATTTTTTACCTTGCTTTAGTCATGGTCTAATAGTGAAATAATGCAAGGTACATCAGAGGATCTAATGGCAATATTCAAATCAATTAATAGTAAGATATAGTGTTTCTATAAGTAAAATTACAAAATGTTGTTACCCATGGATTGGATTGTGTTAATTCCTATTAGAAGGAATACTTATACTTTTGTGAAGGTATTTTATATATGTTTAGCATTGGTTTAATAATGTTTGGTATAAGGATGTGTTTCTTTGATTATAGAGGTTTTAGGAAACACTAGGCTTCTAGGAGAAACTTGGAACAATCCCTGTAATGGTTGAATATTTCTAAGTTAGAAAAAGGTATAAATATGCCTTATGTCTGAGTACTATAAGGTAGTTATAGAAGTGTTGCATCTAAGCTGGATATAGTGTACATAACTGGATACATCTGGATATATAGATATCTAAAGGGCATCACGAAGGGGATATATTCAAATTTTTTATGAATATATGTTCCGTCATGAGTTAAGGTGGAATCCTAGGCCCAACCCAGATTTGGGCTAAATCCAAAGTGGCCCATATGGGATGGCAAAGTTTCTAGAGGTTGTATAGGTTCCTAGTAAGATGTTGATGAATTTGGAAAAGATTTGGGTCATGGCACCTTGAGTTTACCTTAGTTTACAAGAGTGACACAATCTCATCATTGTCAGAGAGTGGAAATGAGGTACTTTTGTGGTTTTCTTGTGTTGTAAGTGTGAATATTTGCTACAATCTTCCAGTTCAATTCTAGTGATATTTTCCTGTAGATGAGAAAAATGAACCTCAAGCTTAAACCATGGAATTTTCCAATGGTAAAATATGTTTCGATGTGGTTGATTGATTAGTTAACGTTTTATTTGATTTTGTCATTAAGAAATTGAGTGAATGCAATGATTCACGTGGTTATGGCATAGTAGAGATAGTTGTGAATGTGTTTACAGTTCTAGTAGTGGTTTAATGGTCGATATGGTCTTCACGAGTTAATGAAAAATTGATATGGTAATCAGAGTGAATGTTTGGTGTTAGTGGCCAATGTTAGTGGTGTGGATAAAGTCCATATTATCCATGTTAAAACATGTTAAACATTCCCACAGTGGACTAAACATAGGTTGGTGAGTATGCACATAAGATGTGCGGATAGAGAGAGAGGTAATTTGCATGTCTTGTAGATCATGTGATCTCATTGTGAAAATAATAGAGCGATGGATGAGAGGTGTTCTAGATTATTGTAAGCTTGTTCAATGTGGATAGATAGATAGAGCACATATCCTTTTACATGTGCATGATTAGAGGTAAAGTATTCTAGCTCATTGAGTCAGAGATAGAGTGTGATAGAAAAGGTTTGATAAGGTGAGGTTGAGTCTTGTGCACATGGAATGACAAAGTTGAGTGTGTGGAGAGAGATCAATGAACAAGTGCACACATGTACAAATGACATACACCTATGACTGATGACAAAGAGGAAGAGTGTGAGTTGGTGTTATTGGAATGTGCATAGATCAAAGTATGGATTCTATGCGGAGTGCATGTGACAGATTAGAGACCCTATGTGCATAATGGAGTGGAAATGCCTAATAATTTTGAAAGTAGCATATTTGTTATAGAGCATATTGTTGAGGATTTGTGAGTTGACAATATTGTAATTGAAATGGCAGATGTTTTGTTTATTTATGGTTAACAATGTGTTGTAGGGGTTAATTTTGAGGCTTCAAGTTTGCATAGGCTCCATATGTATTATTGATTCCATGTTTAGATATGATGTATGCGCCTATTGTGAATAGGTGTTTGAGGTTAATATTATTCTTATTTTTGAAGTGGTGTTGTTGGGGTCTTGTCATTAGTGTTTGTATGGTTTACTAAACTTGAAATTCTCTATTGTATGGTGAGAATGTATATGGTTGAGTTTGAGTCATTGTAATGAGGTATAGCCATGTATTTTCATAGTTTGATGAGAATGATCCTAAGTTGCTTGAGTGAAATGGTTTTGCATTGTTGAGAGTCATAGTATGGCTATACGTTGTTGATGTATTGTTGAGGTTAGATTGATTGTGAGTGGCTAGTTCAGTTGCAAAGAGTTTAAGCCAGAGTTTGATGAGGTTTTGATGAGCCTAGAGTCATAGTGGGTCAAGTATGAAAATGGAATGAAACAAGTCCTATGATATTTGTAGTTTGAATCAAGTGGATCCTAGTGTGAAAATCAATGAAAATTTGTCCGCAAGATCTTAAAGGTTCGGGCCTTCATTGGGAAAGTTTTGGCTTTCTAGCAAGTTGTGGCTTGCTTGTTACACATCATTTTGTCACCATTAGGAAAATCACCACCAATCTAGATCTCTCGCCATCTGATGAAGTTTTCCAAGAATTCCCCTACAATGTTGGAAGAAAAGCAATCCCAAAGACAACAACAATCTTGGATTCCATTGCTCAAAAACCTATTTAAGAACCTGCAAAGTTTCCCTGGTCACTATCTGTGCAAGTGCAATTTTGACCATTATGGTCTGCATAATCCTTTTCTCTTCCTTATACTAAAAAACTTCACAAATATCTTAACGTGGGTAAAAATAAAAAGAAAATTCTAGAAGCCTTGTTGGAGGAATATTTCTCAACCAAAAGGCCCCGAGCCCCTACATACTTGGGCCTCATCCCTTGGTTCATGAATCAAACTCCCTCTCTTTTTGGAACCCTAATCCCTCTATTTATGGATCTCATCCCTTAAGAAGAGGATCTCAAACCTCCTCCTCTTGGCTTATAAATTAACTACAGAATAGAGGGGTTGGGAGGACTTTGGAATGTAAACTTATGTTGTCGAATTAGGACTGGAAGCTTGTCACCTAAGAGGACGATTGGAGACTATTGGGAGGAGGCTTACATTATCAAGACTAAGGTTGTATTCCTCCTTCTTATTAAAGATTAATACAAGAAACTATTTCTTTCCACTTTTCACTTCTTATGATTTTCTTTGAAAATCTCCTTGATCTTTTCCATAGTATATAACTGAATACTGGATTAACATTGTGATATATGTTATGTTGCAATTTCCATTCACTTTGTGTTTTACTCTTTATCTATGTTATGTTTTAATTCCTATTTTTGGTTATATTTATGCAGATATTTTCTTGAAGCAACAAGGAAATACTTTTGAAAGCATCAAAGGGACATCCACAAGCATTTTGTAGAAAGGTAAGAGATTTTTGCACATTTCATATATCATATTTTGGTTATACATTAAGGAAAGTTAGTAGTTACTTTTTTGTTTGTTTCTAGATTTGTCTTTTAAACTAGGGAGATCACTCTTGTCCCCAAACTGATTTGTCATCCATACCAAATTGGCAACCATAATGGGAAATGATTTGTTTTTCATTATGTCCTAATGTGACCTCTGATTTCTTTTAGTAGCCTTATTTGACTGTGTTTTGAACCTTGAAAGTTTAAATTTATGGATTTTATGCTTTGTTTTTTATTTTTCTTATTTTTTCTTGGTTTGTGCATTTCTTCTTTAGCAACAGTGTGCAAGTTGTGCATTTTTCCTTTAGCAACAATGCATCTATGCCTTGAACCTAACTAATTACCTGCACAAGTCTCTGGAATTTTGAAAAATTAGGGTTCTCATTTGCTGTGTCTTAAATTTTTTGATTGCTATAATTTCTTGGGTTTGTTTACATTTCGGAGAATTTTATTTCAATTTGATTGGATGTTGTGGATTGTCTTCTTGATAAATTACTTATCTTTGCAAATTAGTGTTGAAGGTTTTATCTGGTGATTTTTTTATCTCTCAAAGGAAGGATTGTCAATTGCTGACATAACGTCTCCCTGACTTTCTTCTCTCAAAAAATAATATTTAGCATTTATTTTATCTCTTTGTAAAGGATAATTGCATTGATGTAAGATAGTGTTTTTCAAGATTAGTTATTTTTCACTCAAAAATTGGTTCTTTTGGTGAAATCAAAATGAGTAGTTATTGTTCTTTTTAGAAATGAAGCAACTCAAAATAATACTTTAGATAGTTTCATATTCATAACATTCATTTGAAAGATTGATCTTAAAGATTTTTTGGTCTTCTTTTTTAATTTTAGAAAGTTTTGGGTGTTGTGTGTTCGAAAGATGTTTTTATGATTCTTGTGTTTTTGGATGAGTTAAAATTTAAAAGTAAAATTTCCATATTGAGCCAATTTGAAAGTGAAAATTTTTCATTTACTAAAAGGAACTACGGTGAAAATAGAAGTTTTGCATTATGTTTGAATATCAAAAACACTTTCTCTTTACCATAGATAGAAAGTCATCGAACTAAAAGATTCATTTTTGCATATTTGATGTATCAGGATTGGAGTCAAAAATTGATATCATTTACACGACATGTATTAAATTGACTTTAATGAAAAGAGGAACTATAAAATCAATTTTTTTTTAAATCAACCAAACATTAGTGGTTCTAGGTTAGAATATGTGCTTTGGCATCTATAAACATAGTAGTTTTCATTATTTGTGTGAAACACATTTTGCGGGTAGTCGGTATCCCACATATGTAAGTATATAGTATCATTCTCCATGTACCTTTGGGTATATCAGATGGTGCTCCATGTATGAAAAATATATCAGGATGCTTCCTACTATACAAGCTCACATTATACTATGCTAACACAGATTGTACCTCCATGTACCTTGAGTATATTTTGGAGGCCCCCTTCTAGGTTGCATACCATCCATAAGTAACTGAGTTGACTGCTTTGTCATTTGTGATACCAAACACAACATTTGGGGAGACTCCTGCACATACTAGAAATGGTATTCCAAAGTTCACAATGGATTAGTAATCCTTTTATACCTAGTTACCCTTTTATTTTCTATTTTGGTTATTTATTTAATTGAATAAAATTGGAACAAACCTTTAATAAAATTCATCATGGCTGAATTACCAAGATAGTCATGTAGAATGCAAGGTTTACCCCCTGAGTACACACCTAGTCAATTGGAGAAAATCAAGGCAGAGAGATCGAAATCGATAGAATCTGGAATCTTAGATCAACCTAAAACATCCAGAGTTGTAGAATTGGAAACAATAGAAACTGAAGTAACTCAACTGCAAATAATAGAATCAGACATAGTTCAATCTAGACCTGAAGTTACTGAGATTATTTAAGGTGAATACAAGACTAATGAAACTTTAGAGACAAAATTTACTGAACCCTACATTGAAGAACTTGAATCCAACATTTTTGAGCCTGAATCACCTTCAGCTGCTATAGGCCCTACTCCTTTACTGACTTCCTATTGAAGAATAACTATAATTACAACTGGTTTACCTTCGATCTTATAAGTATTGAAGATATTACTGGGGAAGAAGAGGAAGAATCACCACATACTCCTCTTACTAGTGGTGATCCATTACTTTTTCCAAGGCTTCCTTTTGATTCTTTTCAACTAGACCCTTGGTATTTCACCCTTGTAACTATTTAGGTCATGGTATTCCCTGTTTACATGTAGAAATTTTGAATAATTTAACACATATTCAACAGAGATTATCTTGATCATGTACTATTGCGGAAAACATACACAATACATAAGCTCCTCTACGTTGATCATCAATATAGCAGCATCAATAACAATAAAACATCAAGAGCATTCACACATTAACACAGTATGTATCCCGGGGAAAGCATCTCGCTAAAAACCCCAACTATCTGTATATTAATGATTGAGTCATGTAACATTACAAAGTACAATGCTTATCACAAGCAATCCAGTACCAGCTCCACCTGTTACACACAATACAGCTCAGATCTGAATCAATCACTGGCTCAAATCTCTTCGCTGCTTGCCTGCCTCCGCTGCTCAATACCTGCAAGAGAACCTGATGATAATTCCAAGGCAGCCACGTCTTTCCTTGGCTAAATCACGTGAGAACAAGCTACAATGTGGGAAAACTCATTGGCATACTCAATCCCCTGATTTGTGCAAGATCTGGTGCACAACTATAGTCACAACTGATAGCAATCTGATTCTCTAACACCTGTCCCTGCTGAACTGAACATGCACTGACATGCAACTGAGTTAACTGATGTATTCATTAGTTGTATTATGAGTTAATAACTTGTGAATTAATTAATAACTAATTCACCCAACTCATCTCTAGTCTATTCGCCAGTTAGATTAAATACAACCAGTTTAACAAAGCTAAACTGAACACAACTCCATCAACTGCACCTCCAGTCCACTAAACTCAACTCACTTGAGTTCTAACTGAAGTCATGCATGCAAATATTCAACTAACCCATAAGAACCATGTATTTCCTTCATGCAATTGCATGTGCCACATCCGTAGCTCGAACTGAAGTGCTCCAAGAGAATAAGATTAAGTTTATAGTCCAAATATTATTGTGAGATAATAATATTTGACTTTTCTATTTTTTGACAGCCAGTCTAAAAATAGACTTGATCACTCACACTGTGCTCACTCACACTTTCATCAAAAATAGAAGTCCATCTATTTTTCCCAACTTGATCAATCATCCATAAACAACAACCTGCAATCCATAGACATGATCCATATGTCTAAAAATAGATTTGCGCCAAAAATAGCCTGCGGGCCCACTTAGTGAAGGCGACTCTTTTCACTAAGCTCCATCATCTTGTTGCAATATAAACATTCCCTCTTGACAAGATATGGATTATCAGCAACCCCTATCCTGCCTCGGTGGTACTCGAATTTGCTCCTGGTGAGAGCCTTCGTCAGAATATCAGCATCCTGATCCTCCGTTGGAATGTACGAAAGTAACATGATCCTCCGCTACACACAATCTCTGATATGATGTTACCTGATGTCAATATGTTTAGATCTATCATGAAATACAGGATTAGCCGAGAGTTTAATGCAACTCTGGTTATCACAGTAAATCACAGTAGGATCCAAATGAGAACCGAACAAACCAACTAGGATCTTCCTCATTCATATAGCCTCACATGCAGCCATACTTGCCGCCATATACTCGGCCTTCGCTGAACTGAGTGCCACAGATCTCTGTTTCCTGCTGTACCAAGAAACTGCTGTCGATTCAATACTGAAGACCCCTCCTGATGTGCTCTTTCTATCCGTTGGGCTCCCTACTCAATCTGCATCTGTGAAGCCACATAGCTTCACCTCATCCTCCTGTCTGAACCACAAACCATATCCCGATGTGTCTCTCAAGTAGTGCAATACATGCTTGCCCGCCTTCCAGAAGAGCTTGGTAGGCTTAACCATAGCTTGTGAAAGCTGGTTAACTGCATAGCATATATCAGGTTGTGTATTGACCAAATACATCAGCGACCCCACCAACTATCGATAAACAGTGGCATCCACTTCTTCTCCTGAAGTGGCATCCTCCTTCCTCCAACCTCCAAGAAGAGGAGTATCAACAGGCTTGCAGCCATGCATGTTGAACTTCTCCAATATATCTCGAGCATACTTACCATGAGAAACAAACAGTCCACCATTGTGCTTCCATATTTCCAATCCTAGGAAATAGTGAAGGAGGCCCAAGTCTTTCATCTCAAACTCCATAGAAAGATCATCCTTGCATGAAAGTATCAACAACTCATCACCGGTTAGAATCAAATCATCTACATACAGTACAATGATAAGCAACTTACCCTCCACCACAATCTGATATAGGTTAGGATCTGCCTCACTCTTGGAGAATCCAAGTCTAGTGAAATAGTTGTCTATCTGTGTGTACCAAGCATGTGGTGCTTGCTTCAACCCATACAATGCTCTCTTGAGCCTGCACACATGCGACTCACTGCTGAAGACCTCAAAGCCTTCGGGCTGCTCAATGTACACCTCCTCCTCAATGACTCCATTGACGAATGCAGTATTCACATCCATCTGATGAATGTGCCATCCCATCTGCGCTGAGAGAGCAAGAATCGTTCGTATGGAAGAATACCTTGCGACAGGTGCAAAGGTCTCCTCATAATCGATCCCCTCAATCTGTGAAAAGCCTCAGGCAACAAATCTTGCCTTGTACTTCTCCACACTCCGGTCAGCTGCCTGCTTAACTTTGTAGATCCATCTCGAACCCACCACTGATTTCCCTTCCGGTCTAGGAACAATCTCCCATGCACTGTTTCTGACAATAGAATCATACTCTTCCACCATGGCGTCTACCCATGCGGGATCCTCCACAGCTTCCTCGAAAGAGGATGCTCAGTCACAACACACTTGCTCATAAGAGCCATGTATCCAATGTACCGATCAGGTGACTGTCTCTGTCTACGTTGGGCTGTAGGTGGTCCTACAACTTTCTCTGCATCTTGAGCCAGTGGCTCAGCTTCTGTCAAGTTTGCCTTTCGACCCCTATGGTTGGCGCTGCATGAGTGGTCTCTTCCACTCCATGAACCTCGTCCTGTGGCTGATCCACGTCCTGAAGCTTATCCTTAGGAACTAATAGCTCCTCATCTGCATGCAAGTGTAGCTCCCTCTCAAGCGAACACTTCATGGCTTTCTCCTCCTGAAATTTTATATCCCGTCGCACAACAGTTTTACCACTGTCTGGAAAAATACACACGATAGTTGTGGGGCATATCAGTGTACCCCACAAATATCCCAACCTCTGCAGTCAGCTCCAACTTCTTTCTGGCATCCTTCATCACATGCATGTAAACGTTAGCACCAAAAATCCTCAAATGAGAAAGATCAGGCTTCTTACCAGAATAAGTCTTCTCAGGTGTACTCATGCCAAGTATCCTATGAGGACAACGGTTCTGCACATAAACTGTTGTATTGCATGCTTCCGCCCACAAGTGAAGGGGTAGGCCCTGATCATGCAACATTGCCCGTGCAGCACCCACAAT
Source organism: Pinus taeda (assembly GCA_000404065.3). Classification (NCBI taxonomy): domain Eukaryota; kingdom Viridiplantae; phylum Streptophyta; class Pinopsida; order Pinales; family Pinaceae; genus Pinus; species Pinus taeda. The sequence goes on from APFE030619124.1 coordinate 28,369, forward strand.
CGTTCTGTTATTCCGCTCAGCTACCCCGTTCTGCTGTGGGTTATGGGGAGCTATGAGCTCTCTACGAATCCCTTCTGCCTTGCAGAAATCCTTGAACTCGTCCGAGATGTATTCACCACCATTATCGCTCCTAAGAGCCTTCACCTTCTTCCCCGACTCCTTCTCGACCAGTGCTTTGAATTCACAGAACTTTGAATATGTCTCGCTCTTCTTCTGCATGAAGAAGATCCAGCACTTACGAGAGAAATCATCAACAAAAATCACATATACCTGTGTTTTGCTGTCGAAGCAACTGAGAAAGGTCCACACACGTCTATGTGAATTCTCTCAAGGATCGTCGTGGCGCGACTATCCTTCTCGTGAAAGTGGCTTTCACAAACTTCCCCAAAGTACACCCCTTGCACTGATCTGACTGCGCAAGTGTGCCTTTAGGAAGCCCTGTAGTGATCTGCTGCAGTATCTTCAAGGCTCCATGGTGAAGGTGACCCAATCTCCTGTGCCACAACTCGCCATCATCCCGGCTCACCAATCCCTCTGCCTTTCCTGCCATAGCTGCGCATCCATCTACATTCAACTGATAAAGGTTCCTCACTCGAACCCCTATCTTCCGGGTCTCACCAGTTGTCTTGCTGCGCAGGAAGGCCTTTCCCTCGCTGAAAACAACATCATACCCTTTGTCTTCTAACATCGCCACTGAGATGAGATTCTTCTTCAATCCTGGAACATGCATGACTTCCTTCAATACAAAGGGTTTACCGGACTCCCTCTCAAAGGAAATGGTACCGATACCGTTCGCACTGTATCTACCATCATCGCCCATCTCGATGTGCACTCCAAGATCTTTGTCCTTCAGATCAGAGAAAAAATCTCTATCTCCCGTCATGTGAAAAGACGCACCATTGTCCAAGAACCACACTGATCCCATCACACTTGAAACCAAGCATGCGATCAATGAAAAATCAAGCTCAAACTGAGAAGCTAAGGCCTCTTCCCCTGCAGATCCAGCAGCTTGCTTGTTCTTCTTCTTCTGCGGACAATTTGTGGCATAGTGTCCGTGCTGGTGACAGTGAAAACACTTCACCTTGGATATATCCTGCTTCTTGCCTTTCGCACCAGACTGAGAAGCTTTCTTGCTCTTCCCTTTCTTTGCTTTGGTAGCCAAAGCACAATTCTCTTCATCAGCTCCCTTTGACGAAGATCTGTCCCTGGTACTCCGCCTAATCTCATCCTGCACAAGATCTGACCATAGTCTTTCCCATCCTGGCAACTTCTCTCGACCATTGACAGAGTCCTGATAGGAATGCCAACTCTTCGGAAGACCAAGGAGAGCCAAGCTCACCAAGTCCT
>APFE030619130.1:0-16030 GCA_000404065.3 Pinus taeda
TTATTAAAACAATTACTAAGGTGTTATAATGCTCAAACCATCAACCCTAAAACCAAATCCCTAAACCATCAACCTAAAATATTAAAACTTAAACCCTAAGCATTTTATAAAGTTTTATAAACCCTAGACTATAAACCCTAATCCCTAAAACCTAAACAAAAAACTATTACCCTAAACCCCAAACCCTCAATCCTAAACCCTAAGAATTTTATAACAATTTTAAAAACGTTTTATAACTTTTATTTAAGTGTTTACTAAAAACATTACTAAAGTGCTATAAACGCTAAACCTTAAACCTTAAACTCTAAATGCTAAACCCCTAACCCTAAACTGTAAAACTTGAACCCTAAACCCTCAACATTTTATAGCATTTCAAAAATGGTTTTGTAACTTTTATTTAAGTGTTTATTAAAAGAATGTACTATAGTGTTATAAACCTTAAATCCTAAACCTTCAACCCTACACCCTAAACCACAAAACCCTAAACCCTTATCATTTTATAAACCTTAAACACTCTACCATAAACCTAGAACCCTAAATCCTAGACACTTAACCCTACACCCTAAACCCCAAACCCTAAACCCTAAACCCCAAATGCTAAGCATTTTATAACATTTTAAAACTGGTTTTGTAAATTTTATTTAAGTTTTTATTAAAAGCTTTTACGAAAGTGTTACAAACGCTAAATTCAAAACCCTAAACTCTAAACCCCAAACAATAAACCTCAAACCCTTAGGTCTAAACCATAAACACTAAGCATTTTATAACATTCTAAAAATCAGTTCATAACTTTTATTTAAGTGTTTATTAAAAGCATTTACTCAAGTTTTATAAATCTTAAACCCTAAACTCTAAACCCGAAGCCTCAAACCCTAAGCCCTAAACCCTAAAGCCTAAACCCTAAGCATTTTATAACATTTTAAAAACCATTTTGTAGCTTTTATTTAAGTGTTTATTAAAAGAATTTACTGAAGTGTTATAAGCCCTAAAACCTAAACCCTTAACACTAGACCAAAAACCCAAAATCAAAACCCTAAACCCTAAACCCTAAGGATTTTATTAAAAGTGTTTACTAAGGTCTTATAAACCATAAACCCTAAATCCCAGAGGCCAAACTATAAACAATAAACCCTAAGCATTTTATACAATTTTAAAAATAATTTTGTAACTTTAATTTTAGCCTTGATTAAAACCATTTACTAAAGTCATATAAACCATAATCACTAAATGCTAAACCACCCTAAACACTAAACCGCAAACCCTAGATGCGAAACCCTAAACCTTAATAATTTTATAACATTTTAAAAATCATTTTTAATTTTTATTACAATGTTTATCAAAATAATTTACTAAAGTGTTATAAACCATAAACATTAAACCCTAAACTCTGAACCCCAAACCTGAAACCCGAAACCCTAAAACTTAAACCCTAAACTCGAAGCATTTTAGAACACTTTAAAAAGTGTTTTTTTAACTTCTATTTAAGCATTTATTAAAATCATTTACTGAACCCTTATAAACCCTAAACCCCAAACCTTAAACCCTAAGAATTTTAGAACATTTTAAAACGAGTTTTTTAACTTTTATTTAAGTGTTTATTAAAATAATTTATAAACCCTAAATCCTAAAAAATGAACCCTGAACCCTAAGCCCCAATCCCCAAACCCAAAACCCTAAATACTAATCATTTTATAACATTTTAAAAAGATTTTTGTAACTTTCATTTAATTATTTATTATTTATTTAATTAGTGTTATAAACCCTAAACCCTAAAGCATAAACCCAAAACCTTAAACCATAAACCCTAAGTATTTTATAACATTTTGAAAAGTGCTTTGTAACTTTTATTTAACTTTTTACTAAAATAATTTACTAAATTGTTATAAACCCTAAAACCTAAGCCTTGAACCATAAACCCCAAACCCGAAACCCTATACCCTAAACCTTAATCATTATACATTTTTAAAATCATTTTGTAGGCTTTTATTTAACTATTTATTAAATTAATTACTAATTTTTTTATAAAACTAAACCCTAGCCCAAACATACACCTAAAACCTAAACCTTATGTATTTTATAACATTTTAAGAAGACTTTTCTAAATTTTTCTTAGGTGTTTATTAAAATAATTTACTAAAATGTTATAAACACTAAAACCTAAACCCTAAGCATTTTACAACATTTTAAAAGGTGTTTTGTAACTTTTATTTAAGTGTTTATTAAAAGCATTTACTAAAGTGTTATAAAATTTAAACCATAAACTCGAAACCCTAAACCCTAAACGTTTTAAAAAGTGTTTTGTAACTTTATTGTTACAAATCCTAAACCATGAACACTAAAGCATAAAACATAAAACCTAAACCCTACACCATAAAGCCTAAATCCCAAACCATAAACCCTAAACGGTAAACTCTAAACACTAAGAATTTTATAACATTTTAGAAAGCATTCTGTAAATTTAATTTAAGTGTTTATTTAAAGAATTTACTAAAGTGTTATAAAACCTAAACCCTAAACCCAAACCCCAAACCCTATTTCATAATGCTTAAAGCCTAAAGGATAAATAGTAAAATTGTTTACTAAGTTCCTGTAAACCCTAAACCGTAAAGCCTAAAGCTTGAAAGCATTTACTAAGGTATGATAAACTCTAAAAACTAAACTCCATAACCTAAACCCTAAAGCCTAAGCCCTAACCCCCAAACCCTAAAAAGCCCAAAAAACCCTAAACCCTAAACCATAAAATCATTTTTTAGATTTTTTATAAGTGTTTATTAAAATCATTTATTAAATCATTATAACCCATAAACCTTAAACCCTAATACCCACAACCCCAACCTAAACCCTAAACCCTAAACCATAAGCACTTTAAAACATTTTAAACCCCAAACCCTAAACTCTAAGTATTTTATAACATTTTAACAAGAGTTTGTAACTTTTTATTAAAGTGTTTATTTAAATAATTTACTAAATTGTTATAAACCCTAAACCCTAAGCATTTTATTACAATCTAGCAAGTGTTTTGTAACATTTTAAAACCTCAAATGCTAAACATTTTATAACATTTAATAAGTGTTTTGTAACTTCTTTTAAGTGTTTATTAAAAGAATTTAGTAAAGTGTTATAAACCATAAACCCTACACGAGCACCCCCCAGAGAGTTTTATAAAAATTTTAAACAAGTGTTTTTGTAAATTTTTTAAAGTGTTTATTAAACCCTAAGGATTTTATAAAATTTTAACAAGTGCTTCGTAACTTTTTTTAAAGTGTTTAATAAACCCTAAGCATTTTGTAAAATTTTAAACACTAAACCCTTAACATTTATAACATTTTAAAAAGTGTTTTGTAACCTTTTTTTAAGTGTTTATTAAAAAATTTTATTGAAGTGTTATAAGACCTAAACCCTAAACCCTAAATCCTAAACCGTAAGCATTTTATAACATTTTAAAACCAAAAGCCTAAACCGTAAATCCTAAACTCTAAAACCTATGTATTTTATAACATTTTATCAAGTGCTTTCTTACTTTTTTCAGTGTTTATTAAAAGCATTTACTAAAGTGTTATAAATCCTAAACCCTAAATCATGAGCATTTATTAGAAGTTTAGGTCCTAAACCCTAAAGGTTAAGAATTTTATAACATTTTAGCAAGTGTTTTGTAACCTTTTTTTATTTTCTTACTAAAATAGTTTATCTAAGTGTTATAAATCCCAAACCCTAAACAATAAACCCTATCCCTAAACACTAAGAATTTTATAATTTTTTAAAATACATTTTTGTAACTTTTTTAAGTGATTATTAAAATAATTAAACAAAGTGTTATAGCCTAAACCCTAAACCCTAAACCCTAAGCATTTAATAACATTTTAATAATATTTTTGTAACTTTTATTTAAGTGTTTATTAAAATAATTTACTAAAGTGTTATAAACCCTAAACCCCAAACCAAAAACCCTAAACCGTAAAACCTAAGCATTTTATGATCTATTAAAAATAATTTTGTAACCTTTATTTAAGTGCTTGTTAAAAGAATTTACTAAGGTGTTATAAAACCTAAACTGTAAACCCTAAACCCTAAACCGAATCATTTATTAACATTTTAAAACGTGTTTTGTAACCTTTTTTAAGTCATTATTAAAAGCACTTAAGAAAGTTTTATAAACCCTAAACCCTAAACCCTATAAAGTAAACCCTAAACCATACACATTTTATAACATTTTCAAAAGTGTTTTTAACTTTTATTTAAGTTTTTATTAAAAGAATTTACTAAATTGTTATATACCTTAAGCCACACACCTTAGAACCTAAACCCAAAAACCTAAACCCAAAACCCTAAACCCCAAGCCTTAAACGCTATACCATAAAACCTAAGAATTTTATAAGAGTTTAAGAAGAATTTTGTAACTTTTATTTAAGTGTTTATTAAAATAATTCACTAAACCCTAAACCCTAAGTGCCAAACCATAAACCCTAAACCATAAAACCTAAAACCTAACCATTTTATAACATTTTAAAAACTATTTTGTAACTTTTATTTAAGTGTTTATTAAAAGAATTTACAAAAATGTTGTAGACCCTAAACACTAAACCGTAAACATAAACCCAAAACCCCAAAACTTAAACCCTAAATCCTAAACCCTAAACCCTAAATTCCAAACCCTAAACCCTAAACCCTAACCTATAAACCCCAAACCCTAAACCCTAAGCCTCAAACTGTGAACATTAACCCGTAAATCCTAAACATTTTTGAACATTTTACTAATGTGTTATAAACTATGAACCCTAAACTTTAAACCACAAACCCTAAACCCTGAACTCTAAACCATAAAACCTAAACCATAAATGATAAACCCTAATAATTTTATAACATTTTAAAAAGATATTGTAAATTCTATTTAAGTGTTTATTAAAATCATTTACTAAAGTGTTATAAACCCTAAACCCTAAACTCTAAACACCAAACCTCAAATCATAAACCCTAAACCCTAAGCCCTAAGAATTTTATAACATTCCAAAAAAAGTATAACTTTTAGTTAACTCTTTATTAAGAGGATTTACCAAAGCCTTATAATTGCTAGACTCTTAACCCTAAACCCTAAGCAATTTATAACATTTTAAAAAGTGTTTTTTAACTTTCATTTAAATGTTTATTATAAGAATTTACTAAATTCTTATAAAACCTAAACCCTAAGCATTTTATAGCATTCTAAAAAGTGTTTTGTAACTTTTACTTAATTTTTCATCAAAATAATTTACTAAGTTGTTATAAACCCTAAACCATAAAAGCTAAACCCTAAACTGAAAAACCTAAACCCTAAATGTTAAACCCTAAGCCTTTTATAACATTTCAAAAAGAATTTTGTAACTTTTAATTAAGTGTCAATTAAAATAATTTACTAAAGTGTTATAAACCCTAAACCCTAAACCCTATACTCTAAACCCAAAACCCAAAACCTTATACCTTATACCCTAAAACCTAAACCCTAAGCATTTCATAACATTTTAAAAATTGTTTTGTAACCCTAAACACTAATCCCCAAAACATAAACCCTAATTAATTTATAACATTTTAAACAGTGTTTCATAAGTTTTATTTAAGTGTATATTAAAAAAATTTCTAAAGTGTTATAAAACAAAAACCCTTAATGCTAAAGCATAATAATTTTATAGCATGTTAATAACTATTGGTAACTTTTATTTAAATGCTTATTAAAAGAATTTACTAAAATGTTATAAACCCTAAATCCCAAACCCTAATCCATAAACCATAAACCCTAAGAATTTTATGAGTATCTATAATTAGGGAAGACCACACCTGGGTATGTAAGTGTAGGAGGGAGTAAATTGTGGTACACGAGATATCTTGACCTTTGTTTTCTCACCCCTCTTCATAAACGTTTTTGTTTTTATTTATTTTTCTTCCTAACTCCTCGAGGCTACATGGGATGAATGCATTATGTGTAATATGTAGTAGCAGATACCCCCTTAAGGTGAGGTGTTTTATCCCTACACCCTAAACCCTAAACCCTAAACTCTTAAAACTTAACCGTAAACCCCAAATCCTAAACCATAAACCCAAAACCCCAAATCCTAAACACTAAACCCTAAGAAATTTATAATATTTTAAAAAGTGTTTTGTATCTTTTATTTAAGTGTTTATTAAAACAATTACTAATGTGTTTAAACTCGAAACCATGAACCCTAATCCCCAAACCCTAAACCCTAAACCAAAAATCTTAAAACTTAAACCCTAAGAATTTTATAAAGTGTTATAAACCCAAAACCATAAAACTTAATCCGTAAATCCTAAACAACAAACACTTAACTCTAAACCTTAGACCCCAAACACCAAACCCTAAATCCTAAACCATAAACCCTAGACCATAAGCATTTTATAACAATTGTAAAAACATTTTGTAACTTTTATTTAAGTGTTTACTAAAAACATTTACTAAAGTTCTATAAACCCTAAGCCCTAAACTCTAAACCATAAAGTCATATCCCTAAACCCTAAACTGTAAATCCTATACCCTAAGTATTCTATAACATTTTAAAAAGTGTTTTGCAACTTTTATTTAAATGTTTATTAAAAGCATTTACTAAATTTTTATAATCCCTAAACCATACACCCTAAACCCTCAACATTTTATAGCATTTTAAAAATGGTTTTGTAACTTTTATATAAAAGCGTTTATTAAAAGAATTTACTAAAGTGTTATAAACCATAAACCCTAAATCTTGAACCCTATACCCTATACCCTAATCATTTTATAACATTTTAAAAAGTGTTTTGTAACTTTTATTAAGTGTTTATTAAAAGAATTTACTATACTGTTATAAACCTTAAAACCTAAACATAAACCCTAAACCTTAAACCACAAAACCCTAAACCCTGAGAATTTTATAAACCTTAAGCACTCTACCACAAACCCATAACCCTAAATCCTAGACCCTTAACCCTACACACTAAACCCCAAACCCTAATCCGTCAGCCCCAAATGCTAAGCATTTTATCACATTTTAGAAAGGGTTTTGTTTTATTTAAGTGTTTATTAAAATCTTTTACGAAAGTGTTAAAAACCCTAAATTCAAAACCCTAAACCCTAAACCCCAAACGATAAACCTCAAACCCTTAACTCTAAACAATAAACACTAAGCATTTTATAACATTCTAAAAAGCAGTCTGTAACATTTATTTAAGTGTTTATTAAAGGCATTTACTCAAGTTTTATAAACACTAAACCCTAAACTCTAAACCTGAAGCCTGAAACCCTAAAGCCTAAAGCCTAAACTCGAAACTCTAAGCATTTTGTAACATTTTTAAAACTTTTTGTAACTTTTATTTAAGTGTTTATTAAAACTATTTACGAAACTCTTATAAACCCTAAACACTAGACCAAAAACCCAAAATCAAAACCCTAAACCCTAAACCCTAAGGATTTTATAATAGTTTAAAAACCGTTTTCAAAATTTTATTTAAGTCTTTATTAAAAGCATTTACTAAGGTCTTATAAATTGTAAACTCTAAATCCCAAAATTTTATTTAAGTCTTTATTAGAAGCATTTACTAAAGCCTTATAAACCATAAACCCTATAGAGTAGCCACCCTAAACCCTAAACCCTGAACCCTAAATGCTAAACCATAAACTCAAATCATTTTATAACATTTCAAAAATCATTTTATAAATTTTATTACAATGTTTATTAAAATAAATTACTAAAGCGTTATAAACCATAAAAGTGAAACCCTAAACTTTAAAACCCAAACCTAAAACCTAAAACCCTAAAACTGAAATCCTAAACTCTAAGCATTTTATAACATTTTAAAAAGTGTTTTATAACTTTTATTTAAGCATTTATTAAAATCATTTATTGAACCCTTATAAACCCTAAACCCTAACAATTTTATAACATTATAAAACGAGTTTTTTAACTTTTATTTATGTGTTTATTAAAAGAATTTACTAAATCCTTATAAACCAGAAATCCTAAAAAGTGAACCCTAAACCCTAAGCTCCAAACCCCAAACCCCAAACCCTAAATACTAATAATTTTATATCATTTTAAAAGGAGTTTTGTAACTTTCATTTAACTGTTTATTAAAAATATTTTCTAAAGTATTATAAACCATAAACCGTGAAGCATAAACAAAAACCCTAAATCCTAAACCCTAAGTATTTTATAACATTTTGAAAAGTTATTTGTAACTTCTATTTAACTTTTTATTAAAATAATTTACTAAATTGTTATAAACCGTAAAACCTAAGCCTTGAACTGTAAACCCCAAACCCTAAACCCTATATCCTAAACATGAATAATTTTATAACATTTTAAAAATAATTTTGTAGTTTCTCTTTAAGTTTTTATTACAATAATTTACTAAATTTTTATAAAACATAAACCCTAAGCCCTAAACGCTACACCTGAAACCCTAAAAGCTAAACCCTCTGCATTTTATAACATTTTAAAAATAGTTTTCTAAATTTTTCTTAGGTGTTTATTAAAAGAATTTACTAGAGTGTTATAAACACTAAAACCTGAACCCTAACCATTTTACAACATTTTAAAAAGTTGAATTGAGGCTTTTGTGATCCATAACATATATAGAAGATTTTTCAGTGTAAATCACATTTAGAAAAACCTTTTCCGACGCGTTTCGAACCAACTAGTGTGGTTCATCGTCAGAATAAGTTGAGGAGTCAGATCAAGCCTATCAATTATATACAGAGAGCAGATCCTCCAAATGGCTAGGTTGACTAGGTTGACCATCAACAGCTATCTACAACAGCTCAGAATAAAATTAAAATATTAATAAGTCAAATGTATTAGTTATTGAATTTTAATATATTTTACTTAGGTTACTAAATTATTCAATCAAACTCATTTATAATTTATTTAATAAATGAGTTGGATTGAATAATTTAGTAACCTAATTAAAATATATTAAATTGAATAACTAATACATTTGACTTATTAATTTTTTAATTTTACTCTAAGCCATTGTAGATAGCCACTGATGGCCAACCCAGTCAACCTAGTCGTTCGGAGGATCTGCTCTCCCTCTATAATTGACAGCCTTGATCTGACTCCTCAAGTTGTCCTCACGATGAACCACACTAGTTGGTTCGAAACACATCGGCAAATGTTTTTCTAAATGTGATTTACGCTAGAAAATCTTCTATATCTTTTAAAAAGTTTTTTGTAACTTTAGTGTTATAAATCCTAAACCATAAAACCTAAAACATAAACCCTAAACCCAAAATCCTAAATCCCAAACCATAAACACCAAATGGTAAACCCTATACACTAAGAATTTTATAGCATTTTAGAAGGAATTTTGTAACTTTTATTTAAGTGTTTATTTAAGGAATTTACTGAAGTGTTATAAAACCGAAACCCTAAACCCCAAACCCCAAACTCTATATCCTAATGCTTAAATCCTAATGGACAACCCCTAAAATCATTCACTAAGGTCCTATGAACCCTACACCCTAAAGCCTAAAGCTTGAAAGCATTTACTAAGGTATTGTAGGAATTTACAGGGTAAGTTCCTCAGACAGAACACCAAAAGGACACCGCTCACAAACAGATCACAGATCAATACACCAGTATTTTGATGTGGTTAAAACCCTCAGAGAAGGAAACAGTCCACGGCCTGCGCCAATGTGGCTACTACAGGAAATTTATTAATAAAAGAATGAAAATTTACATAAGCTTCTCTCATGCACGGTGAACCTACAAATGACCCTCCATGCGCTTTAAATAGAATTCATGGACCAATCGGGTGTCAAGCCACGGATCAAGTGTCGGTAATACCGAGGAGAGAATGAACCGTCGGATCACTACATATCGTGACCGTCGGATTGTAAGTTACAAAATTTACAACGGTAAAGAAACACACTTTACCTAACTCTATACCTAACTCTATACTAGACCAAGTTGAACTTAACTATTTCCTATGTGTCGGAATATCCTAACATCCCCCCTTAAGAACAACTTGGGATAGGATTGAAGGATTTACAAATATGACACAATAAGAGAAGGAAGGAGGCACTAGAGCCTATCCCCCCTTAGTGACAACTTCCTGAACTCCAAACATAAATCGAAGTTTAGTGGACTTCGCCTCTGTGAGAGCCTTTGTGAAGATGTCTGCAACTTGATCATCTGTTGAACAATATTGCACTTCAAGAACATGGTCATGAATGAGCTTTCTGATGAAGTGCAGGTGTAGTTCAATGTGTTTGTTGCGCTGATTGCTGGACTGGATCTTTGCATAGCTGAATGGCACTTTGATTATCACACCAAAGTGTGGTTGGATGCTGCTGCTCAAAGTCAAATTCTGATAGGATCTGACGAAGCCACAAGGCTTCCTTACTAGCTTCCACGGCACCACGATACTCTGCTTCTACTGACGAAAGCTGAAGAAAGCAACTATAATATGGGCGAAAGACAGGAAGGCAAAACAGAACAAAGAAATTACCCGGATAAGTGAGGAACTTCAAAAGTTGGAAAGTATAGAGGAGGACAGATACGCATCACAGGAATCAAAAGAGAGGATCCTCCACCTTGAGAAGCTCAAAAGTCAAATACTTCTGGCAAAAGAAGAGGAATGGCGGCTCAAGAGTAGAGTGATTTGGCTTAAAGCAGGGGATGAAAACACAAGTTTTTTTCACAATTATGCAAAAGGGAGGAAGTCTGTAAACACTATCTGGAACCTAAAAAATGAAGAAGGAAGGGAGGCAAAGACATTTGAATCTCTGTCAGCATTAGGTCAAAATCATTTCCAGAATTTATTTGCAGACCAAGGAGAGGTCACCATTGCCGAGGTGATCAAAACAGCACAATGTTTCCCAAGGTACGTGGAGGAGGAAGAAGCAGAGGATCTGCTTAGGCCAGTCACAAAGGAGGAAGTTGAAAGTGTCATAAAATCTATGGAAAAAGAAAAAAGCCCTGGGCCGGGCGGATGGACCATAGAACTCTTTCTCCATTTCTTCGAACTGATTGGAGCAGAAATAACAGATGTAGTAGAAGAGTCCAGGAAGAAAGGAGAGGTCTACAGTCCCTTCAATGCAACATTCATAGCCCTCATTCCGAAGAAGGAAGTTCCTGAAACTTATGAAGACTTCAGACCGATTTCATTATGCAACAGTATTTACAAGATCATTGCAAAGGTGATTGCGATCAGAATTAAACCAATTCTGTCAAGGCACATTTCAATGGAACAATTCGGGTTTTTAAATGGAAGACAAATTCATGAAGCAATCGGTGTAGCACACGAGGTATTGCATAGTGTTAAACAGAAGAACAAGAAGGGTGCAATTTTAAAAATCGACTTATCCAAAGCTTATGACCAGATAAATTGGATATATATCCGACCGCTTCTAACTCATTTAGGTTTCAAAACAGATTTCATCAGCTGGATTATGGGGTGTATTACAAATGTCAGCTATGCAGTCCTCATCAATGGAGCAACTACTCCCTTTTTCAAAGGACAGAGGGGATTGAGACAAGGCTGCCCTCTGTCTCCTCTGCTCTTTCTTTTAGTAGCAGAAGGGTTAAGCCAGCTGATTCAAAAGGCCAAAAGGGAAGGTAAGGTAAAAGGTCTCAAAGTAGCTATCAATCTGAACATTTCACATCTCCTCTTTGTTGATGACATATTGGTTTTCACAAATGGAGATTCTAACGAAATAAAGGAATTAAAAACATTCTTGATCTATTCTTGAAAGCTACAGGAATGCAGATAAACTCCAGGAAATCACAGTTAATAATGGAAGGACTAGCCAGACAAGAAAGAGCACAGATGCAATTGTTTTTTCCTTATCAAACAAGTAATATGGAATCCCCTTTCAAGTATCTAGGGTTCTGGCTCAAACCAAATGCATATAAGAAAGAGGACTGGAACTGGTTAATCGCCAAAATAGAAGCCAGAATTTCCCATTGGAGCTTTAAATGGTTGTCCAGAGCTGGGAGATTGACTCTAATCAAAGCAGTTCTATTGGCCATTCCAGTTTTTTGGGCAACATTAACATGGGTTCCTAAAGGTATATTGGAGAAAATAAGGAGAATTTGTAGCAGATTCCTTTGGGCTGGCTCCAAGGAGAACTCTGTCCTTCCATGGGTTGCCTGGGAGAAGGTGGCAAGGCCAAAAGATTGGGGAGGATGGGGGATAAAAAGTCTTCCTGATTTCAGCCTATCACTGATTGCAAAATCTGGCTGGAGACTCATAAAGATGGAAAACTTATGGACCAGAGTGGTGAAAAGGAAATACATAGACCCAGTGCCTTTAGAAGAATGGATTAGGAATCCAACAAAGGAGAAGAAGAATGTTTCGGTGATATGGAAAGCAACTGTGGAGTCCTTCAAAGTAATTGAACAAGGACTGGCATGGAAGATTGGGAACGGAAGGAATTTAAAGATAGGGAGGGACCCGTGGGTAGGATGCAATGAGAATTATGCTTTATCCCCCGGATTAATCAGGCACTTAGAAAGTAAAGGCATACTCACCCTAAATCAGGTGGAAAAAGTTGGTCATTCATCTATGTGGGGACAAGCTTGGAAAAATGGAGAAGATCTAGATCTAGAGCAAAGATGATGGAATGATTGGAAATCATATACTCAAGAGCTTTCCAGATCAAACGTTAGACTAAAAGACACCATGGACCAGCTGCTCTGGGCACATGCAGAAACTAGAGAGTACTCTCCAAAAAGTGGATACAAATTCATCATGTCTAGGAAAGGCTGGGGAAATCAGGAATGGTGGACGAAGCACCTATGGAAGCTTAAATGTCCGGCAAAGGCTAGACTGTTTTTTTGGTGTATTTTAAAGAGAAAAATTCCAACTTGGGACATACTCCAGTCAAGATACATGCATGGTCCAGGGAGATGTACTTTATGCAAGACTGAAGTGAAATCCATCAACCATCTCTTCCTAAATTGCTCAGAAACCAGAAAAATATGGGGGGAGGTAGAGAAGCTGATGAACAAAAGGGTGGAATGGGGAGGTGAAAATCTAACAGAGGTTTGGGCAAAATGGTGGCAACAATACCCCGAAGGGAATATGCGGAATCTTCCCCTCATTCTATGTTGGGGGGTATGGATTGCGAGAAACATGAGTATTTTTTAGGACAAGGAAACCCCGGTAGCGGTCACAGCAATACAAAGTGTCTCCATCTATTCAAGTATCCCAGAACCAGTGGAGAATAAATCTCAAAGGCAAAACAAAGATGTCCACATAAAAGAAGACACTCCCTGGTCTTTTTTTGACGGTGCATCTCAGAACAACATGGCAGGAGCTGGAATAGTTATCCATGTAAATGCAAACCATACCCTCAAAGCGTCAGTTGGTCTAGGGACATGAACAAACAACTTTGCAGAAATTTCAGCTTTGAAGTTACTCCTATGCTGGCTCATACAAAGGAACATCATCACAATTCAGATCTTTGGAGACTCTTTAAACGTTATCAATTGGGTCAATGAGAAAAGTTCATGCAATAACCAAATTCTGAAACCTCTGCTGGAAGAAATTATGGTATTAAAAACATCTTTTAACAGTTTCTCTTTATATCATATTTACAGGGACAGAAATGATACAACAGACAAGCTTTCTAAAGATGGTCTGCAACAGAATCTGGGCAGCTGGAAAATCATAGAAGAAAACCAGGGACAGATTCATACTTCAGATCAGCCGCCTCATTCATGAGCTCAGGGACGTCATTATCACTTTTTTGATTTGTCATTCTTATTTATACAAACCTTATTATGAAATTTCTGTAAAATTGCAGTTTCGGACACCTCAGAACTTATGGAAAAAAAAATAAAAATAAAAATAAAAATAATAATAATAATAATAATAAAATTGTAAGGGTCATTTTCCTTTTTTGAGGAGACCCGTCTATATGATGATTTCATTGATGCCCTTTCTGGTAGGCCATTAGGTTAAGGATGGACATCTAAGCACTGGGTTTTTTTTTTTTTTTCCATCTGCCTTTATTTTTTAGAACAGTTGGTCCTTCATGATGATAGCAAGCCCTTTTTGATTGCATGTGCAGTCAACCAGGAACATATGAAATGCACAAGCATTTGCAATGTAACTTTTTATTTACTAAATAAAAAGTTCGCTTTTTCTTCGGCAAAAAGAAAAAAAGAAAAAAGAAAAAGAAAAAAAAAAGGGTTAATAAAACCATTAACATTAAAATAATACTAATAATACATTTAAACCTGTATAGAAGCCTCGCAAAAAGCGAAAACCAAGAAGTCCATTAATTAAAAAATTAGAGAGATACCTTTCTTGAAGCAAAAGGAAGCCCTAACTTCGTAAAAATACCATTTTCACTCTTTTTATTTAAAAAAAATCACAATTAAAAGAAATTAACCATTTAGTGGCAACTGTATACCAACTTGGTGGGTAGCCAAGAAGTCTCTAGAAACCCTTAAAAGAATCTCCAAACTCAATAGTGCACCACTTTAGGTTTTCTTTCGCCCTAAATTCTTCGCTCCGAATCCATCTTTTCTCTACAAGGGTTTGAAGGCTCGTTTCGACGCTTTTCTCATTTGTGTTTTCATTAAGCTTTCAAGGAGAAATCATGGCGGAAGCTGGTGAAGTTGAGACCTTTGCCTTCCAGGCTGAGATCAACCAACTTTTGAGTCTTACTATCAACACGTTTTACAGCAACAAGGAAATTTTTCTTAGAGAGCTCATCAGCAATTCCTCAGATGTAAGTGGTCACTACCATATTAAACTTTTTAATGTTTTCGTCCTTAAGCAGTTGAAAGTCAATGGCTTTGTGTGTGGGTAGTGGTTTTCGATGATGCAATGTGTATGTTCGTCTTCAATGGAAGTCCTACTTAGTGGAATTTTTGTCTTAAGGTCTATATTTCTATTTTAAGTATTGACTAGATCTGTGATCGTCTTTCCTGTTAATGGAGTGTAGGTCTTGAACTATTTATCCAAGGGTTTGTGCCTAAAAGTTTTTAAGGGTTTTAAGTGGCTTGAATGTTGTAGGTAGCTTTAGAGGTTTTTATGTGGGTTTATGCAGCAGATGTCTTTGGGGGTTTAAGTGTGATTACTGAAAATGAATTTTAGGGGTTTGATCTTTTCGAAAGTAGTGTCTCTACAGGTTTTATACCATTTGAATGTTGTAGGTGCCTCCAAGATTATGGGTTATTCGATTACTACAGGTGGCAGGTTTTTATGTGTTTGGGTTGTTAAGGATGTGTTTTATTAGAAGATACGTGAACTTCTGGATAGACTCTGTGCACCTTTTTTTTATTATTTTTTAAAGGTATCACTAAAATTATGAGTGCTGGACTGAAGAAGGCATTGTTCAAGCATTGGTCAAGTTTTCAACGCCATCGTTTGCTTGATTATAAATAGGTCGTCGAGAAGTTTTGTTTGCTTGAATGTTTGCAATCGTTTTTTTGCTTGGCTACGTTTGTGAATTTCATGCAATTGTGCTTTTGCTTGGATGTATTTCGTGAACGTCATGTAATTGCTTTTTTGTTCGTCTGTATTTTCTTTTGTTTTTACAAGGGCTATTGATGGTGGTTTTTATCAATTTTTATTATGATGATTTTGTACATGTTATTATTATTATTATTATTATCCAATTTTAAAGTCATTGCCAACACCATTGGTGTATAAAGAATAGAAAAAAATAAAAATAAATTAACAAAATCACATTAAATTAAATCAATGAATCACCTAATGGGTTAATAAAAGCATTAACATAAAAATAATACTAATAATACATTGAAAACTGTATAGAAGCCTCACAAAAAGCGAAAACCAAGAAGTCCATTAATTAAAAAACTATAGAGATACCTTTCTTGAAGCAAAAGGAAGCCCTAACTTCGTAAAAATACCATTTTCACTCTTTTTATTTAAAAAGAAAATCCACAATTAAAAGAAATTAACCGTTTAGTGGCAATTGTATACCGACTTGGCGGGTAGCCAAGAAGTCTCTAGAAACCCTTTTGAAACCCTTAAAAGAATCTCCAAACTCAATAATGCACCACTTTAGGTTTTCTTTCACCCTAAC
>APFE030619139.1:0-16514 GCA_000404065.3 Pinus taeda
CTCATCTGGATCAGCAAGGCTGGACTGCTACAACAAGCGTTGGACCTAAGGTAAGATCGAAAAACACTTGATCTCTCATAGAATAACATGTATTTAGAGAAGGATTGCTCTTGTTCGGTTTGTTTGTCACTAGAGAGTCTTAGACTCCTAGGGAGGTTAGATTTGTCCGCAAATATAACTCTTTCCGCATGACAATGACCTCATGCATGACAACAACCATTACTCCATTGTACACATTGCCACATGTAACCAACAATATGCATAAGCAATGCCAAATCAACTACACCTACGCATAAACGCATGTAGTGAAACATAAGCGATCAAATCTTGTAATAAACCTACAATATTGATACATGTAATCCAAAATATTCAAGAATGTAACCTAACATATAAGTATGTAAGTAGATATCATGAAATCAACATGTAAGCAACATATAATTCATACACAGTCAATCACATGTTCAAAAAATCAAGACATTGTGTCTATTAATTTGAAATCAGCTTTCGTCAATACTAAAAAATATGAGCATACCCCCTTACTATCCATGGTCCACACTAAGGTAGAAGGAGGAAGCTACTATAATGGTCCGATCTCCAATGTCCAATTATGGAAATGGGATCTAAAATTATCTATTAAATTTAACCATACTTGAAAAGAAATTGATTTTTATTTCTCATACATTTGTATGTCAAGACTAAGTAACAAAAATTGCACTTATTCCACTTGTAATATGAAAATTACTAAGAACATGCCACTTTTCCATTTCCTTACATGCAAATTTTCAAATTCCTTGCATACAAACTTTCAAATTCCCTACATGCAACTCTTCAAATTATTTGCATGCAAATAGGCATATATCAGCTACATCCATATTATCAAACTACAATACTATCCCATCCAAGAAAAAATAACATTTTCTTCAAACAATTACCATACTTCTACATTTTCCACAAACAACTATTATACTATTACATTTGCATGTAAGCATTTATTCAAACATTTTACATGCAAACTAATATAGAAAACTATTTGCATACAAGTAAGAATATATCAACTACAGAAATACTATTACACATCAATACTATCCCCAAACACAAACAACATACACATTGGGGCATTTTATCAAATAGTATGTATGCAATTAATCATTGAACCATTTAAGCATTTCATCAAACACTTTTCATGCAAACTAATAAAGTGAATAATTCAATGCATACATCCTAAACTGTAGTAGTACAAGTTATGGAAACTGAACCATATGATCAGTGAAATTATTCCTGACTATTGTTCAGGTTTCAGTTTATGAGATTTGATAGATGAAAAGTTATAACAAAATACCAACACAATCATATTTGGTGCACAATTCTAGGAGTATCCAGAAAGCTTGATTTACACTAGTCATATCTCCTAAAATATAGCGAATAAATGTCTGAAATTTTATCACAATATAAGTGGGATTTCCTCTCATTATGAAAAACCTTTTAGCTCTCGAGAGTTCCCAGAATAAACATTATAACAAATATGTGAGCGTGACCTATTTGAGACCTGATTTTAGGAGCATTTAGAAGGCTTGACTCCCTCTGCTCATATCTCCTAAAATATTGCGACCCAATATTGAAATTTCTACCACATAATCATTGGTATTTCCCCTCAACGTGGAAAATTTTCAGCTTCTGAAAGCCCACAGAAGAAAAGTTATTGCAAAAATTCCAACGTGACCTTTTCAAACGTGCATTCAGGAAGGTCATATTCCTTAGATCATAATTCCTAAAGTATTGTGAACCTTTATCTGAAATTTTTACCACATCATCAGTGGGATTTTCCTTAAATATGGACAAATTTTCAATTTCTAATATGCCACAGAAGAAAAGTTATAACAGATATGACAAAAATTTCTAAAATTTAACCTTTGTTCTTCATTTCACCTATGATAGAGCCCATCCAGTCCCAAGTGTTTGAACCATTCTCTGATACCACTCTATAACAACCCCGGAGGTAAATGTGCATAAAAAAAAACATAATAGGAACAAAAATACAATAAACATATCAGCCATCAAAATACATATATACATCGGTACATTTGCACATGAAAAATCAAGGGAATGAATTTTTTTTCATTAATAAATGCAATGAACCAACCGGAGATGGGACTACCACGTTCCACCCAACCATAGATTGGCTGAGCCAAGTCTCTCTTCAGCCAATCACCCCCATGCCATATTCCAAGAATTAATGTGGGATCTCATACAACACATCAATCAAAACTCATCCAGGGCTTCCAGAGGCCACCCACCTCAACCCATCACACAGTGATTCCACCTCATGGTCAGACATCACCAAAAACCATCATTGGATTGGTCTCCATCTAAGCCTTCCAGGGCTTCCAGAGCATTTGTCCAACCAAGGCTTCCAGAACTAGTAACTCAACCCACAACTTATACAGGGCTTCCAAAGCATTTGTCCAATCAAGGCTTCCAGGACTAGTAACTCAACCCGCCAAAGGCTTCTAGAGCGTTTGTCCAACCAGGGCTTCTAGGACTAGTAACTCAACCCAAGTTGTTACAGGGCTTCCAGGAATAGTAACTCAACCCAAGCTATGGAAAAACCAGAACCAACCAAAACAAAGTAATGAAAGTAAACCCATAATCACCATGGCTATCTAGGAAATTGCAAGGCTAGGCAATCCACTATCAATCCCAACCATCCTCTATTCCAATGATAGATCATAACCAAGAAACCACATGCATGTTCCATACATGCCAAAACTAGTGAAGAAATCATACATGCAACTCGGTATCTACAAGAAAATATGATGTAGATGTTGATGCTGATGCCTTCTTGCACTTTCTTGCTCTTCCTTAGCCTTCTTGCTCCAAGAATCCAAGTATGCCACACCCTCCAAGAGTGCTCCAAGAAAACTCTAAGTAACCAAGAGTATGAGAGAGAGAGAGAATAATGGGAGAGATCCAAAACTGAACTCACCAAGTCTTGCCCATTGATCCTCATAAGCCATTTTATTAATGAGGCCTCTATTTTCTTCATTTTCCTTCAATTTCCTCCTCACATGGAAAATGTGACCTTTCACCTTCCTTTCCTCCTAATTTCCATTATTTTCATAAATAAATGTGCCAAAATACCTTTTTGCCTCTTTAATGCCTTAACCATTACCTTTGCCAATTTCCTTAGCCATAAACAACCAAATGAACACCCCCTAGGATGTCCTACCCACCATTCAGCTTGGAATACGTGTCCTACCATCCGTGGTATTTATATAGTTTTACATGGATTTTTCATTATGGTTGTTACAATATTGATATCCTTAAAATAATACTATGATTAGATTGGATTTAAAAAACTTATTGTAGTTGTTTAAACAATTGGACTATTTTCTTTATAAGAAAGAAGAACAATTTCATTGTAGGATAGTGTTATTGTATATGAGGAATGATGTTCAAAAGATAAAAGACAAAATGGTCTTATTGAATTCCCTCTATATGATTCCTATATAGATTGTAATTACATGGTCCAATTGAATTCTCTCCATATGATTCATATATATAGAGTGTAAGTGGTCTTATTAATTCTCCTCCATAACATTTTTATATAAATTGTCATATTTGATAATCAATGCCATGGTAGAGAATATCCATGGTAAATCGTGTCAAAATAATGGAGAAAACTAGAAGATTTTCCTACTATTAGAACTTGTTATGTTTTTGTTTAGACTAACTACCTAATTAGTACTTGTTAGTTTCCAAATCCTATATTTTAGGAATTTGGTCAACTAAGTTGTAATATTATATATGTATGTGATAGTTGGCTTGATGAATGCAAGTGTGAGTGGTGCACTCCCCTACGTGACCAATTATCTCACTAGTGAGCTACAACTCTTCTTCCAATAATTTGTCTTCCATATTTTCTAAGTTGGTATAAAAGTTGAGGGTGCCAGAATAAAGGGCATGATTGTTTTGCTACATGAGGCCGAAGTTGAGTTTGTGAAAGAGCCATGTTTGGTGTCACTACAGGTCGTGTTTGGTGTCATTATTGTGGGCCATGCTTTTTGTAGTGAGTAATTGCACAATCTGTGTAGGATGAATCCTGGATGAAAATGCTCAAACCTATTGTTGACTTGAGGGGTATGACCCAGGTTCATCGTTAATTAGCCAAACAAATCCCTACACTAATGGCTCTTTTGGCATCAGCCCGTAGAGTGTGGACCAAAGTGTCACCCAAAGTAGTATGGGGGATGCTGGAACCAAGTTTCCGCACCCTTGAGATGGTTGTGATGTCATTTTATCTCTTCTATCCCTGCCTTCGTGCAGGTGATCTCACTCTAGGGCTTGTAAGACAAACCCTTTGTTCCGGATTTCAATACCTTCATGAAAGTACATGATCGACCTTCGCGCAACTTTAATCTGTGGCTTAGGTACTTTCGCGCTGCTATAAGCATTGTGTCATGTAGATTCCTCTATTATCCTAAGTGATTCACTTATCTTGTCAAATACTTAATGTTATCACCACGTAAACAGATGTTCTTACTTGCGTTCACTTGACCAACACAATTACGTACATTCATGCATCATATAAGCATTATAAGTGAAATTCATACCCGACATAACAAGATGCATAAACAAGAAATAAAGACACAGAAATTGTAGAATACTTCTCTTTATTGATAATTCCGAATAGCTACAGACTCGACCCACCCTGTGCACTCAGCTGAAGGGGTCTGCGCACTTATCTCCAGACTTCTACCCTAGGCCTTTGCGCACTCAGCTGGAAAGCCTCAACCTATGCTACGACCCAACTTAGACTTCTACCTCAAAGCCATCTCTCATACATCATATCTTTGTGGTGTCTATCTTCTATTCCTTTCTTCAAACTACTTAGATCTTAGCTATATTTGTACAATCCCATGGTCTGCGGACTATGGGTAGATCTTTTACAACCGACATTACATTTCCAAAATAAGGGCGGACAACCCTATGACTCTTTAACACCCATGCACTCTACAACCACAAAATACGGGGTATTTACACTTGGATTACACAATTTGACCAAAATATGGGCTTTTAGCCCCAAAACTACCCTTGGGGGATCCCGTGTCCAACAGGCCCCCAACACAAACATCGTGACTCGCCCTTGAGTCACTTTGTAGGTGTGGACATCTTAGCGCGAAGACCTCGCAGCTCTGTTTGGATGACCGCAACCTGCACAGC
The DNA here is from genome assembly GCA_000404065.3 of Pinus taeda. Classification (NCBI taxonomy): domain Eukaryota; kingdom Viridiplantae; phylum Streptophyta; class Pinopsida; order Pinales; family Pinaceae; genus Pinus; species Pinus taeda. Next base: position 5,221 of record APFE030619139.1, read on the forward strand.
GCACTGAGCGACCGCTTGCTGGATTTTTTCCACTCTCTGCTTAGTGACTGCAACTGAACTGCCACCCTAAATCTTCTGCTGAGTTTCCTGCAGTGTCGCAAACTTTCCTTCAATGGAAGTTGTGATTGTATATGCCTTGTCTATCCATGGTTGTAGGTGCTGTTTTAGGACCGTTTCTTTGTGCCAAGCGACATCCACTTGTTCCTTAAGCGCCTTTGCCTCTTTCATCCGTGCGAGCCTCTGTGTAAGGGAGACCGTCTGCGCAGTCCCTTTTACCTCATCATATCTTTGTTGTAGCTCGTGCACCTCTGTCTCCAGGCACTCTACATTCGATCCCACCTGTAAGGTGGTCAAGACCTCGAATGACTGTTCAAAAAGTCGCGTGTAGTATGCTACTGCACTGTCGACTGCCACTATTGTTGTTGTAACAGTGGTGGCACGTTGTTCCCTGACTTCCGGAGGAGTTGAAGGCTGAGCCCTGAACTAAAATTCTATAATTTGCAAGTTCACCTCCAGGTGAATCTTGGCCATCTCTGTTCGAGCGTCGCGCACCCCTATGGCGAAATTGTGGACGCATGCCTCAACTGGTTCTTCTGCCTGAATGTCTAACTCCAGGACCATTCGGGAGGCTTCCTCCACTACCTGCATGATTTGCTTACTTTGTTAAACTTCCTCATTGTGATGCAGGCCCAACTACTCGATATTGATGAGTTGCTCACTCATCACCTGCAGAGCGTGACTCTCCTAGGCCCTAAGTTCCGCGATGACTCCATCCTGCAAGAGGTGGTGGGTCTCCCAAGGGAGGGCAGCCATATTCAATCCCACCCCTTTCAGGCTGTTGACCGGGGGCTTGTCGGCTTCATTTTCTGTAGTAAGTTCCCCCTCTGGTGGAAGTATTGCATTGGTCACCCTTGTCCGCAACATCTCTGCGACAGCTGAAGTGCCGATCGCAAGGCTGGTGGACACTGTGCCAGCCTGTGGTGTGTGAGCCTGCAACTCTTGTAGCTCTGTCCGGAGATCCCCTAATACCAATTTTTGCTTCTCTTTAAACTGTTGGAGGGCCTTCGTGGTGACATCCCTTACCATTTCTCCAATATTGTGCAAATCCCCCTAAGTGAGGGTGATTAGGTCCAAGTATTTCTTTGAAGCCTTGGTTTTCTTTCGTGACACCACCTTCTGTTGCAGTCGCTAACGCTTGAGTTGGGTGGACGTCGTTTGCGGGTTCGCGCCACCTTGTTCTATCGACTCCTCTATTTCTGCCTCATCCCTAGGTGAAGGTGACTTCCATCCTTTTGGGTGGCTCGAGTGAGCGCCCACCCATCATGCAAGTGTGCACGTGACTTGGTGAAGTGTTGAGATTGTGAATGGAGGTGTGTCTCGGGCAGAGGCCCCTGTGTGTGGCGACTTGGAGGCGCACCCAAGTTGGGCAAACAACACGATCGTGCGACGAGGTGAACGAAGGGTTGGTGAGTCGTGCGGCGACCGTGCAGAGGCGTCGACGAGCTGGGCAATCGAGTTTGCCGAAGATTGTAAAATTGGCTAAGTACGAAACTTGGGGTTTCCAAGTATACTTGTAAAGCTTGTAACTTGTAAAAGATTGTATAATATATTATTCAGGTAGACTCATTATTCAGGGAGTTGCCCCTCCCTTTATACTGTGCAATTGTGTTCTTCATTTATAATTGCTGATGATAATGAATGTGTATGGGTGTTCATTATTATAAAGGATAACATAATACTTGGTGTAAGAGCTAGTTCATGTTTGCAGGGAACTTGGAGAAGACTGAAAGGCAAAGATGGTGGATGAACCTATGGCAGGTGAATCTAGTCGTGATGCAGGTGAAGTCTTCTGGTACAAAGTGTTGGAACAAATGGGTTGATGGAGTTCTAATTGGGTTTTGATGAAGGCTGAGAACATGAAGATTTGGGAGAGCTATTCGGAACTAAGGAGGGAACTTGAAGAACTCAAGAGCCAATGCGGAAGTATGATAGATGTTGAACTCAAGGAACTTGATGAGGAGATCCGACAAAGTGGTCTTGGTCTTCAAGAGCTCTTGGATGAAAGAGCCCGGTTGAGGAAGAAAAGTGCCATGGTGGAAGCTGAAATCAAGCAAGTTGAGGAAGAGATAAATAAGAAGCTTCTTGGTAAGAAGATCGTTGTAATTGAGCAGGAAGAGCTCGACTACATTGACAGGCTAGGAACTCACTGCCGAGACAATCCAGAGGATGTTCAGAAGCTTAGTTCTATGGAAGTAGTCAATGGACACTTGGTTGGTGCACTTGAGCAGAATGCGATGGAGAACAAGCTTGAAGGCAGTCAAGCTAGACCAAGATCGAGTTGCTTAGAAGAGCCAAGAAAGGAAGTGAAGTACCTTAGGAGGAATGTCAAGTTGGAGAACAAGCCAATTGACACTTCTGAGGCCGAATTCTTGAAGAAGGTTGTTGATGTGAGACACAAGATAAAGCAGACAGGAGGAGGTGATTCCTTGAGGCTGAGTTTTGTGCAGGTGACCATGAAGGGCAAGAGATTTGCAGCTTTGGTGGATACAGGAGCTACTCATAGCTTCTTAAGCAGGAAAGCAGCAAAGCCTTTTGGGAAGAAAGCAAAGATGAAGAGGGAATGGAGTGCTTTCAAAGCAGTCAACTCTACCATGAAGGCCGTTATTGGTGTGATGGAGAACACTCAAGTGAGAGTGGGATCGTGGTTTGGAAAGTTGGACTTAAGGATCGTGGACATGGATGATCATTCTATGGTGCTGGGGAAAGATTTCATGAGACTTACACAGGCCATACCAATGGTGGACCGAGACATTCTCTTGATCACAGCTGAAGGAAGAACCATGATGGTTCCGATGAATAGAAGGAGTTGCTTGGGGTATGGACCAAGGATGAATTCTATGGCTTTGTATCCCAAAGATCTGAATGTGAAGCATGAGGATGTGGAGCAAAGAGGACTTGGGAGTATGAATCAAACAACGAAGGAAGGGAAGATGATTGACTTCGTTGCAAGAGCGAGGAAGAATGAAGTAAGTGAGAGGGCAATCTCATGAACCTTGAAGCACTTGACAGAGACATCTTCTATTAATGATCTTCACAATGGAGTTACGAAAGAAGGAAGTTCGAGTACTACTTCAGAGGCAGTGATTGATGAGGATTATGAAGGTAGAGATCCGGCTGGTATAGTGGATTTTTGCAGGTATGCTTTGGGTATATATGACTTTCAGTTGACGAAGGACAAGCTTGCAGAGCTTGGATGTACATGTGAGGAGATTGAGGTTGTGCACAGATACTTGAGGACACAACATCAATCTGATACATGGGTGGATGAGAGTCAGGGAGGAAACTTCTTGGCCCTCCTTTCTCTATAGACAACCTTGGAGAAGGGTTGGTGTAGGGACCTTGTTTGGGAGGGGCTACACCAACTTAACAAGAGGCCTTGGGAGGAGGCTTCTTTATGACACATTGCAGACTTAGATGTAGATGACCAGATGTTGGGATGGAGTCTACATGGCTTGGACATCATGGACAACTAGAGTCATGGACATCAGGTTGGAGACATGGAGCATGATAGTTATGCAGGGATATTATGCAGGAGCATGTATAGAGGTGTCATTCATGGATATTCTATGGGGAGTGCCAAAGCAAAGGATGTTGTGTAGATGCTGTTGTGACATGGAGATGTATAAGCCAGTGGAGAGGTTGTACACTCTTGTGCAACAAGGCCATGGCTTGGACATGTTGCAAATGGGATGGAGATTCCATGGACCTGAGCATGGGAATTGGGTAGATTCTTGATGAGTCCGAGATGTAGCAGAAGTCAGGGAAAGACTTATGGTGGCATAAGGATGTTCATTCTTGTGGTTTGGGCATATGGTTGGATTAGCTACCCAACTAGTTCGAGTCATGAGGGGTATCAGTGTACAGAGGTATGTTGGCATTAGTCAAGACGGGTCAATGCATGGAAGAGATGTGTCAGCGTTGGTTCTACACTTGACAAAGAGCATGCAGAGGTGTGTTTTGATGAAAGGCTACAGGATGAGGACGACACATGATGGAGATGGGAGTTCTACATATGTTGCAGGGATGTTTGCAGTATGTGGAGGAGTTGATATCATGGATAAGACTGTTCGGATATGGAAATCTTGATCTTGGTGGATGGTCACCAGGATGGTATGTTGTCGAGGACGACGACTTCAGGTGGAAGAGGATGTAAGGACCTGTGGTTCTTATTACCACCGAGCGATGAGTTACACCAGGACGTGCGAGGAAACATAAGGTTGAAGTGCATAGATGGGATGAGCGACCACGTTTATACGATGGTTAAGCGTGGGTGCCCGTGAAGTGAAGCCGACGGTTGAAGTAATGCATGAGGGCATTGGTCGACGGGCCGACCAGCCACAAGCATAGACCAAATGCGTTGGTTGAGGAATTGAACAGGTTGGCCAAGGACGATAACATGACCACTTGTGAAGTGTATAAACTATATGCTTGATGGATTCATTTAGCATCAACCAATCACTCGCTTATTGCTCAAACGTGTAGAAGAAGTGCGCAGAATGAAGAGTAGCCGCAGCAAGTAAAAGGAGGTCGCATAACGGTGATGTGCCTAACCTTGGGCGAGGCTACATGAAGGAACGCGTTGTCTTGTTTTGAGTGAAGGGCGCGGGCAGGGTCGCCTGCTGGTTGGAGTGAGGCGTGCACGGGTGTGTGGCGCCCGGTTTGTGTGACGAATTAGCACGAGTTCTTGGGTGGCTCGGGTGAGCGCCCGCCCATCGTGCAAGTGTGCACGATGACTTGGTGAAGTGTTGAGATTGTGAACGGAGATGTGTCTCGGGCAGAGGTGCCCATGTGTGGCGACTTGGAGGCGCGCCCAAGTTGGGCAAACAACACGATCGTGTGACGAAGTGAACGAAGGGTTGGTGAGTCGTGCGGCGACCGTGCAGAGGCATCGAGAAGCTGGGCAACCGAGTTTGCCGAAGATTGTAAAATTGGCTAAGTATGAAACTTGGGGTTTCCAAGTATACTTGTAAAGCTTGTAACTTGTAAAAGATTGTATAATATATTATTCGGGCAGACTCATTGTTCAGGGAGTTGCCCCTCCCTTTATACTGTGCAATTTTGTTCTTCATTTATAATTGCTAATGATAATGAATGTGTATGGGTGTTCATTGGTATAAAGGATAACATAATAATACTTGGTTGCAAAACACAAACTAAGTAGGAGTAAGTGGTTAGGCGTAGTCCACAAACATAAGTATTGGTAAAAAGAAAGTGTTAGGTGGTGCCGCACCTCGCTAAGAGTGGTTGAAAGACTACCGCTGGCTTGGGGGCGTGACACGCCGAATCTAGGGAGAGAAAATATGCCGTAAGTGAAATCGTCACATTTTAGTATGCCTATTATATATATCTATATATGCACATGAATAACTGCCATGGATGCCATAATGTCCATCAACCAGAGAGTTTTAAAGACACTGCGGTGAGTATTTTCAATGTACAATCATTCATATCGAAAGCGTGCAGGAAAAAGCTCGACCTTTTCTCTTTTCTCCTTGGCCACATCTTGTTCCAGTTTGATCCAGGGTAATTATGAGTCTTTTAAAATGGTCAATAATTGTACGGGAAGTATACTCATGCAACGAATTTACACACACGTCGTTCGCAAGGAAGATTTGATTTTTAATCCCCTGTATATTCATTCAGTAATTAATGATGCAACCCATAGGTTTGCAAAGATTTTAAGTTTTAACTAAATAAAGAGTAAGATTTAATTTTAAAAAAAATATTACTTAAAGATTTTTTATTTATATTTATTAAAAATTAACTAAAATGATATTTTAATGAGATAAAAAACAGTTTATGAGACTAATTATTTATGAGACTAGTTATCTCATAAAATACCATAATGATCAAAAGCTTTCGAATTTTTTTCGATTTGTTTCTATTTTGAAAAAAAAGTAATGTTAATTTACAATTCACACCCCTAAACTAAAAATCCATAAACACTTTAATAGTTAATCCCATAACTCTACCTTTACATCTATTTTAAAAAACATATAATAATTCAAACAAAAAATTCTTTTAACTAAATGAAAACTAAACCCCACATACCCCACATGGATGCATTTCACTAAAATGAACTGCCACAAACGTAAGTTACAGTCATGCAATATACTGCCACACTTCCACGAGAATAGTCAACGAACCACAGACGACGTGCTCATGCAAGGAATTTCCACACTTGTCCACAAATCAACCAGAGACGTTGTGCTCATGCTAGGAATTTCCACACTTACCTTATCAACAAATTTCCCGAGAGCGGTCAATTAACCACAAACTTCGTGCTCTTGCAAGCAATTGCCACAGTTATCCACGACAATAGTCAATCAACCACAAACGTTGTGGTCATGTAATCAATCAACCACAGACGTTGTGGTCATGTAAGAATTTTCCACACTTCTCCACGATTTAATATTCAATCAACCATTGGCCTGGTGCTCATGCAAGGAATTTCCACACTTATCATATCAACAAATTTCGAGAGAAAAGTTAATCAGCCACAAGCGTTGTCGTGCCACAGTTGTCCACGAGAATAGTCAATCAACCACAGACGTTGTGGTCATGGAAGGAACTTCCACACTCGAGAAGGAGAATAGTCAATCAACCACAGACTTTGTGATCACGCAACGAATTTCCACACTTGTGGACCATTGAAGGTTCAATCAACCATTCACGTGAAGAAATTTCCACAATTATGTATGACATATTTCCAAGTTTCCTCCCTCTCGTGGTCCTTATTAAATGTTGAAGTCTTGAATACGGAATAATTGTGTGTATCATAAACAATGAAGTCCAATCAATCCCTTTTTTTCATAAAGTCTATTGGAACCATATAAGATACAATGATTCCCACCATTAGTTTAGACCATTAATAGTCAAGGAAATAATTTCCACACTTGCCAACGAGAATAGTCCATCAACCACAGACGTTGTGCTCAATGGAAGGAGAATAGTCAATCAACCACAAACGTTGTGATCATGCAGCGAATTTCCACACTTATCCAATATTGAATATTCGTTGCATGAGTTTACTTCCAGTGCAGGGCTCGACCTTTTCTCTTTTCTCGTTGGCCACATCTTGTTCCAGTTTGACCCAGGGTAATTATGAGTCTTTTAAAATGGTCAATAATTCTCACTATAAAATTGTAATGGAAGTATAGATATTGAATATATGATATTAGCTAGAATATATATGATATAAAACCTGTATTGTATTGAATTTCAAATATGAAATTGTAATGCAAGTATAAATATTAGATATTTGATACCAGCTCGAAAAAAAATATAAATATTTGACATAAAACTGTATGGGATTGGATTTTAATTAAATGCAAAAGGTTTGTTCATTTCAAAATAGTTTTTTCTTTTATCCATGTGGTAATCAAATTCATTTCAATTTTAAAATATAAATATTTGATATACTTTTCGTTAGATTGCCTTTCCTAGTGTCTCTTTACCTACAACCAAACATTTTGTTTCAAAATCTCTTTTATTTTACTGCGCATCAAAATCATATCGGTTTTACTTTTGTTTGAGTTTATTTTATTTTCTTTTCTTTGGTAAATGAGTTTATTTTCTTTTATTTTCTTTTGGTAAATGGAATGGAAAGTGTACTGATTTTTTTTTAATGGAAGTGTACTCTTTCTAATTTACATTTCACGTCAAAGATTTTAGTATGTTATATATTTTATGGAAAAAAATTTATTAAAGATTTTAAATAAAGTGTAAAGTAAATGTATCTCATTTAAAACGTAAAAATGTATGTTATTTAAAATGTAAACTTGTAAACTTAAATTTATGGTGTAGATTTCACCTAAATATTTAAACATGTAAATGTAAACATAAATATAAACTTAATGTTATTTGAAAATTTAATGGGTAAGTCTCATCTTAAAAAACATAAACATATAAATGTAAATGTAAAAAGATCTCACCTAAAAACATAAACATGTAAATGTAAATGTAAACATAAACTTAATGTTATTTGAAAATTTAATCTAATGAAAATTTAATTTAATTAATCTAATATCGGCCCTAATAAAAAAACATGGCTCTCTCTAACTATATAAATAACACAAAAACAAAGTGTCCAATTCTATTTATCAGGAAGCACAGTCTGAAAATATATCAAGATCTGTGCGAAGTGGGAAATGCTTTTGGTGTGAGAAAGAACTGTGATTTTGGTGTGAGAAGGATTTCTAGGTTTGATTTCTTCATCATTTTATTTCTAGGTTTGATTTCTTCGTCCGTGAATCTTTTTAATTTTTATTCAAAAAACATGAATGCTGCAAATTTTTTTGGCATGTTTTGTTCAATCCATAGTGTTGTCTTTATATTTTATTTTTTTCATAATGAATTTTGGCTGGGTTGTCTTTATTTTTATCCTTTTTTCATAATGAATTTCTACTTACAATAAACATTTTTCCCCGTGCAAATTTGTTCATTCAAAATGGACGAATTTTGACTTCACTCCAATTTCCCTGAGCATGCACATTTGTTCATTCAAAATGGACAAATTTTAAAAGTAATCAACCAATTCCAATTTTAAACAAACAAATATAATTAATAGTTATTATTTTACCAAACATCGCTTAAAGATAATTGGCTGCAATAAAAAAACAAAAATATTTGTTCATTCAAAATGGACAAATTTTAAAAGTAATCAACCAATTCCAATTTTAAACAAACAAATATAATTAATAGTTATTATTTTACCAAACATCGCTTAAAGATAATTGGCTGCAATAAAAAAACAAAAATATCATTGAGTTGAGCTAAAAGTTCACCTTTTAATATAATTATTTGTAGACCATGGGTCAAATAACTAATTAATAATGTTTAATGTAAATACCATGGGCCAAAATACCATAGGCAAAATAATTAATTGAAAAAAAAACCATGGGCCACATAATTAATTGAAAAAAAAACTTAAACATGTAAATGTAAACATAATGTTATTTGAAAATTTAATGAAATGAAATGGGGTAGATCTCGTGTAAAAAAACATAATATAATTATTTGTAGACCAAGGGCCAAATAATTAATTAATAATGTTTAATGCAAATACCATGGGCCAAAATACCACAGGCCAAACAATTAATTGAAAAAAAAAACCATGGGCCAAATAATTAATTCGGAAAAAAACATTATTAAACATTATTATGAAGCTTAAATGCCATGGCCCAAACACTATTTAATGCAATGTTTAATATAATTATTGGTAGATCGGCCTAGATTCAAACATTAAATGTTTGTGTTTCATTCTCGACCTTCTGACACAAAATAATGTTGATGTTTTGTTCATATAATATAAAACATCTACATAAAACATTGATAATTGTGTTCCCTTGGACCAAAAGTAACCTTATATATCTTTGAATTATATATAACTAGAGCTTTAAAGGACTTCCTTTATGGTAGTTGAAATTTTGACCATTCAAAATTTTAATAGTGTTTGGAGAGGCACTCTACAAGCTAGTATGGGGTAGACGTAAACAAATCTCACGTAAAAACGTAAACGTAAATGTAAATGTAAACAACCGAATGTGGGGGAGTATGCGGGTAGATCTCATATAAAAACAGGTAAATGTAAACATAATGTTTAACATTTAACATTTTTAATCATGTCAGCCCTATTTAAAAATCAATCCAATTATTAGTATGTATAAACACACTATAAATTTAAAATATAAAGAGGTTTATGAAATGGTAAATAAATAAAAATATAAATAAACTAGAGGTATGGTAAATAAATAAATAAATAAAGAATTATATTTACTTAGAGACATAGTAAATAAATAAAAATATAAATAAACTAGAGGTACGGTAAATAAATAAAACAAACCTCTTTTTATTAATACCATGGGTCAAATACCATATTATAAAAGAGGTATGGTAAATAAATAAATATAAAAGAGATATAAAGAGGTATGATAAATAAATAAAAATATATCAAATAGGATTAGAAATCAACATCTAATTATATACCAAGCCTATGGGCCAAATACCATGGTAAATAAAAGATAAATAAATATAAATATAAATAAATCAGAGGCATGGTAAATAAATAAAACCTCTTTTTATATTTACTCCATAAACCTCTTTATACTTAGTAACACTCAAAAAATAAATTTTATTTAGGTGACCCCTATGCGCCAAATACCATGGGCCAAATTATTATTAATACCATACAAAAAAAATTATTAACCCTAATATTAATAATAATGAATTATTTATTATTATTATATATTAAAAACTAATATTCATGTTAATATATTATAATATTAATACTATTAAATTTAATAACTTTGGTTTAAATTAATAAATCATGATATATATTAACTAGCCCTAAGGGTTATCTCAACTGGTCGAGTCCCTGTTGTTAAGTGTCTCACCGATCGGGAGGTCACATGGTAAATTCTCTTTGATGTCCTTAGGGTTAGGTCCTGAGAGTCTGGCCGATGAGATTTAATTCCCTTCGGGGTTGATTTGCCCATATTTTTCTAGGTGAAAAAATCATGATATATATTAACTCTAGATATATATGGGAGGGAAGAATCAAGACATAGAGTGATAGAGGTGGAGAGATAGGGGGAGTGACAAGGGAGAGATGGAGATAAACTTAAGGATAGGGGAGAGGAGGAATGAAAAGAGAGAGAGAGGGAGATGGGTGAGAGATGTAGAGAAGGGTAAGAGAGGGAGAGCGAGACACAAAGATGGATGAGGAGAGAGAGAAGTAGAGAGGGAGCGAGATAGTGAGAGGATTAGAGGGAAAAGAGAGAGAGAGAGAGAGAGAGATTGGAGAAGAGAGAGGAAGGTAGGAGAGAAAGGGAGAGAGAGGAGAGAGGAATTGCAATAGAGTAGGAGAGAGGGAGGGAAGAAGCAATACATAGAGAGTGAGAAATGGAGAGAGAGGGAGTGACAAGGGACAGATGGAGAGAGAGAGAGAGTATGTTTAGGGGTGAGATAAAGAGACAAAGAAAGGGAGAAAGTGATATGGGGGGAGAGAAAGAGAGAGGGAGGGATATAGTAACATAGTTTGAGAGAGAGAGAGAGAGAGAGAGAGAGGAAGAGAAAGGATTGGAAGGAAGAGAGGGAGATAGAGTGATCGGGGAGATGGAGAGAAGGAGGTGAGAGAGAGAGGAAGGGAGGGAGAGGGGACAACAAAAAGAGAAGGAGAGAGAGAGCGAGAGAGAGAGAGAGAGAGATGGATTTGGAGGGGGAGAGAGAGGGAG
>APFE030619143.1:0-21620 GCA_000404065.3 Pinus taeda
TGCCTACGGGCCCGCACCTTTTGTTCAGGATATCTGCGTACTTATACGCTCTGTATGTAAAGGGGAGGGTGCATACCCCTGTGAAAGTCAAAAGGTGCAATTTTTATCTTAAGAAACTCATCTTGGGTTAATTCTAGAGTTTTATAGAAGCATTTGTTACGTGGATTGTTCACTCCAAGTGGTTCATGCATCCCATCATAGGAGGAACTAATCCCTTATTGGGAGGAGCTATCCCTTTGAAGGAGGATTCTATCCCTTTGAAGGAGGACCTGGTAACTGATCTCCATTGCACTATAGATTGAGGCATTGGGTCAGTGGCCAGGGAGGTTAGAAGATGAACTTTTGAGGGTAAATGCTAGTAAAATCAAGAGTTCCTATTTGAGCTTAAGAGGAGAGATCACATACCTTTTTGGCTTCATAGGGGGAGTGAGTGAAGCTTGTCAAAGTAGAGGAGACTTCTTGTTGGACACTGGGAGGAGCTTGTACAGCGTCAAGGCAAAGGTTGTAAGGTTCTTCTCCTTTTGAATTAATACAATCAAGCTCATTTTTATCAACAAGTATCTCATGTTATTTGTTTCATGGACTCCTTGACTTTCATGTTAAATATGTTTTATAATACTGGTTATTCAGGTGCTATTTAATCGTTTGCCTTGTTTGTGTTTGCAGGTTTGCGACAGAGGAACTTACTTGGATCAAGGAAGCGAAGGCATCCCCAAACTTGCGTTGGACATGAGGTAGGCCTTAAAACACATTTGTTTGCCATTATTTATAAAGCACATTTAGAGAAAGATAGTGTCTGGTTGGTTTGCTTGTCATTAGGTCTTCATTAGATTCTAGGAAGGTCTATCTTGTCTGCAAGATCGACTCATTCTGTGTGACAAAAGCCTTTCTCTTCTTTCACCTTTGTATTTTTTGAAAAGAGGACTGTGCATAGGCACTTATTTATTTTGGGGGCAGAAGAGGGATCCCGACTTATTGAGAGTAGAAGAGGTTGTTCCTTCACATAAGCATGTAAGACCCCTGATTTAGGTTTGCTCGTTTAGATTTTCCACTTCTCTGTTTCCACTAGTTGGATGAGCTTGAACATATAGAGAAGAAGATTGAGTACAGGCTTGGGGTTTTCCAGTGTGAAAACAGGTTCATGGTTTGATGAGAGATTCCCTTACAGACGGCTCATATTTTCCGTCAAGACTTCATTGGTCAAAGGTTATAATGAAGCATAGAGAAGACAAAAACATGATTGGCCAAGTGTTGTAGTGTCACAAGACTCTTTGGATCTTAGCCACATACCCATTCAAAAGCTAGAACTCAGTAGAGGGTAGCACTTATTGACGAAACCAAAAATGATCATATTAAGCAAAAAAAACAAAGAAAAGAAAAAATAGAAAAGCAAAGCGAAAAGACAATAGGCAATAAATAGACTATGTACATGGCGTGGGTCATGACCCCGAGTTATTCAAAATAATGCTTTAAGTCTTGGCTGTTGACAAGAAGGTTTTCACTCCTCACGTCAAGTGACTGCAGACGATATGTGTGTGGGCCAATATTTTCTTGGATAATGTATGGACCAATCCATAAGGACTGAAACTTCGTATGTTTTCCTTTGTCTTCATGGGGTTTTTCCCATTTCAAGACTAAGTCACCCACATGGAAGTTAGCGTTCCCCGTAGAATTCTTATCAAACCATGTATTGATACGGTTCTAATGGAGTGTGAATTTTTCTTTTTCTTTCATCCTTTCTTCTTGCAACTTGTGAAGTGTATCCATCCTACACTAAACTAATAGACAAGCCTTGCCTTGGGATTCTTGGGACAATTGGAGAGCATGCAAGTAGATGTTTAGCACGAGGATGGCTTCTTTCCCATAAACCAAGAAGTATGGCGAAGTGTTCAGAGAGGGTTTGAGTGTTACACAATCAACCCATAAAGCATTTGTCAAAGAAAAGTGTCAGTTACATTGTTTAGAGTAAATGGTCTTCTTGATAATGCGGATAAGGTTTTTATTTATAGATTCAGCGAGACCATTTCCCTATGGGTAGTAGTTAGCTGAGTGTTTAAGCACGATACCATATTGCAATGCAAAATCATAAAGCTTTAATGACGAAAAGTACACAATGTATAGCATTAATTCACTGCATACATGAGTAGTGAATTGTGACCCCCCATCCATTACTATTTCTTGAGGCAACCCATATCTCACAAATAATTCAAATAAGAAACTAATGGCTACTTCTTCTGTACCTTTTGGAAGATCTAATGCTTCCACCCACTTAGTCACGTAATCCATACAAACCAAGATGTATGCATTTTGATTTGATGGTGGGTTAAAGGGGCCTACAAAATCCACTTCCCATCTTTCAAAGGGTTTTATTACAAATTGTGGCTGCAAGGGCATCTCATCAACTTGAATGGCTTGACCCATTCTCTAACAACTATCAAAACTCCATACATACTTCTTTGCATCTTTAAATATTGTGGGCCAGTAATAGCCCATCTAGAGTACTTTATGCTCAGTTTTGTGATCAACGAAATGTCCACCAAATGGCTCATCAAGGAAGACCTTAAGAATGTCATAACTCTCATATTCTCTAATGCATCTACAATTTTGAAGGTCAGACTCTGTATGAAAGAAGTAGCCGTGTGTCCAAGAGAACCATGCATTGCACTGAAAAATAAGTTTCCTATCCCGGGGTGGAAGATTAGTTGTAGTTTTCCTGCTACCAGATAATTGGCCACATCAGCATACCAAGGCATCTTGATTGTTACAAAAAACAGATGTTTGTCAGGAAAATGATCTTCCACTAGTAGAAGGTTGGTTGTTTTAGGTACTCTAGACATAAAATATTGAACGAGATATTCCTTCCCTGTGCGATCTTTTATAGTAATGTGGAGCTCCTGCAATGAGAGAAACCATCGAGTTATTCAGCCATTGGTGATGGGTTTATTAGATAGATATCTAATGGAAAAATGATCAGTATACAGGAAGACTAGATATCCCATTATATAGTGATGAAATTTATTAATGGAATACATAGCAGTTAAAAATTCTTTTTCCGTCACTGTATAATTTAGCTCTTTCGGTGTGAGATTTTTGCTAATATAATAAATGACATAAGGCTTTTTGTCTTCTTCCTGTCTAAGGACATCTCCTATATTTGTGTCTGATGTGTCTGATGAAATGTGGAAGGGAAAATTCCATTTTTTCCCTCTTAACACAAGGGGTGTTGAGACCATCTTTTTAAGTTCTACAAAAAGCAACATCACATATGTCAGTCCATTCAAATTCAACATTTCCTGTCAAAACATATAGCGGTGTTGTTATCTTTGAAATTTTTTCTATAAATCTGTGATAATAACCAACATAGCTAGGGAAACTGCGTACCTCAATAGGTGTACAAGGATTAGGAAACGTAAGAATTACCTCAATCTTTGTTGGATCCACTTGAATACCTGCAGCAGAAATGTAATGTCCCAGAACTATGCCTTCATTCACCATCATATGACATTTTTCATGGCTAAGGTATAATTTGGTAGCAATGCATCGTTCAAGAACTTTTTCTAGATTTCGTAAGGCCTAGTGAATCTCATTACCATATGGAGTAAAATCATCCATGTAAAACTCAAGTCCTTAACTAATTAAATAAAAAAAGACACTTAAAATTTCCCTCTGGAAGGTAGTTGGTGCATTGCATAGCCCAAATGGAAAAAATCTATATTTAAATGTTCCCCAAGGGAAGGTAAATGTGGTCTTAACCTAGGCTTTGATAGCAATTTGGATTTGATTATAACCACTAAAATCATCTAGAAAGGAGAATGTTTTTTTTTCAGCAATAGTGTCCATGACTTGATCCACAAATGGAAGTGGGAAATGGTCTTTCTGCGTAGCTTTGTTCAGTTCTCCATTTTCCACACAAATTCTGCCTCTACCATTTTTCTTAGGGATGACAACTAATGGTGAAATGCACTAGCTGTCTGAAATGGGGTATATAAAATTAACTTCCTAGAGATTTTTCAATTCTCGTTTCACTACATCCCTAAGGTGTGGATTTAACCTTCTCTAAGGCTATTGAATAGCACAAACATCTTTTTTATATATAAATGTGATGGGTACATAGTTGTGGATCGATGCCCTTCATGTCAGAATATTACCAAGCAAAGGCATGTTTATATTTCTGGAGAATCTGAATTAATTTTTATTGTTGTTTATCATCTAGATTGGTGTTAGTATTTAAATTTTTACCATCTCAATTTCGATGGGAATGTTATTATGGGTAGTTGTAGGTATATCATAATTATTTAAAACTTATAGCGAATCTTCCTGGGTTTCATGATCAAGCATGGATTTCAGCATTTGGCATGTTGATTTCCAACAGTAGAATGTTTGTTAATAAGTCCGTTAATTATGTCATCCTTGGTTTGAATTTTAAATGCAATAACTTTATCCAAGGTAAGAGAAGAATGCATGTTTTCTTCTTGTTATGTGGGCAGGAATAATTGATAATTTTCAATTGGTAATTTGGGCTTAGCAGGTGGGTATACGAAAAGATTTTTAACATCGATTCCTTTTATAATTGTCATATTCCCTGTCTGGCATCCTATGTATGCATATGCCATTTCCAGCCATGGCCTCCCTAATATAAGAGGATGTCCATCCAATCTATTTCTAGGATTCATAACCAAAAAGTCCACTTGGTATTCCTAGGAATCTACAAAAATAATAACATCTTCCAAAGTGCCCTCCAGTTTGACTACCGATCTGTCAACTAGCTCTAACCATGTAGAAGTTTATTTTAAGGTTGTGATCCCAAGGATACCACATGTTTCTATAGTTAAGAAGTTTATAGCAGCTCCCAGGTCCACCAGGGTATTCAGAAAATCATGGCCTTGAATTTAAATAGTGACTACTGGATTCCCATAGTCATTATATTTAACAGGTATCTATTTCTCTAAAATCAAGTCAGAGAGTGTCCCTAAGACATGGACCATAGGAGAATATTTGGGTTTCCTTCCAAGCTTTTTACCACACAATTATTTAATTCTTTTAGCATAAATTGGATTCCTTAATATCTCGTATATCCTGGAGGAGAGGGATTTTTATGGATATATTTTTTAATTCCCCTACAAGATTGAAATTAGAATGAATTGGTGATTTAATTATTGTTAGTCTTTCGAGGAATGGAGGATCAAAAATTTTAGTTTTAAGTAGGGCTTGTTGTTTGGTTAGCATATTAGATGTCTCTTTTTCGAAAACAACTAGAGTTGGAGATGTATGTTCTGCTAAAATTTGCTCTTCAATGGGATTTTCATTATCTTCCTATTCTTGATTGACTTTATTATCTTCTAGGAATATAACTCATCCAGATCTCAACCGGAACTCATTACACTCAAGAGACGTGGTTTCAAAATCGAACTTTCAATGATCTCCAAATATTAGACAGACCTATTGTTTGGATTGGGATTCAGCTGAGTGGGTAATTGAGGATGCAATGGTGGTTGAGGATTTGGGGGCAATTGAAATGGATCTTGTAACAGTGGTTGTCATTGGGGAAACATTCCAATGGATGGGTTGATTGGTCCTGCAGGACGCTACCAATTAAGAGGCCACATTGGTCCTTATGAAGATGAATTTGCCCACGGTGAAGGATATGGATTGTTTGTTGGATATTTCCATGAAGGTGTAGAATATTGTTGATTTGGCCACATAGATCTAAGGAATGGTTGATTTTCCCAGGGTGGTGTAGAGTATGGCTGAGATTTCCAAGTAGGATTAAAATATTGTTGGTCTTGCCATGTTGATCCAGGTATCTGTTGTTGAGGATATTGTCCAAAATAAAATAAAGAAGGGTCCTGCATCATACTTGAAGGGTGAGTCTTCCATTGACATTCCTGTGTGATGAGAAATGTTGGCTCTGGATCTTCTTGGGCTTCTTTGAATATCGATTTTAATACATGGAGTGAAGGGCATCGTTTTTTTTAATGATCTTTAGTGAAAATAGTGCATGTTTCAATCATATCTAGTGGACACTCCCTGTGGCTATGCCTCTTTCGATGACGAGGACAGAAAATAGACATGACTTTCGCTGCTTTAGTTTGTTTTTGCTTGACCTGCAAGAAATCCAACTGTGTAGTTAATGTGCTCAAAATATTATTTATAAAATCTTCTAAGATATTACCGATCTCTGCTCGAGTTACACTTCTGCCTGCAGTCCTAGTGGTTTTCTAAGAGGATCTCAAATCCCATATATGGTTCATGTACTTCCATGTGAGCACCTAATACAAATTTTAACAATATTATCATAGTCTTCCTTAGAAATATCACCTTGTCCCATTAAATTCAGTGTCTCTATCCACTCATCTTTCATGCCCTGGATTAAAGCAGTTTTCAACACTTCTTTGGGTAAAGTGGTGTAACGTGATCTCTGCAAGCTATAGTGAAATATTTCAATGATTCTTCTAAAGTTTCATCATCTTTTGTCATCATTTTAAAAATTTCCTCTCTTAAGTCCCTAGACTAGAAATAATCCTGATATTTGGTAAGGAAAGAAATTTTCATTTCATCCCATGAATTTATAGTACTGCCTCCTAGTCCCATAAACCAATGTAGAGCCTCCCCCTTCAACATAGAAGGGAAAAATTTTAGTTTTTTTGGGTTGGTAATGTAATCGTAACCTCAACACAAGACATTGAACTCAAACAGGAATGCATCAGGGTCTTCGGAGGTCATTCCATTAAAATTTGGGAAATTTTGTAACAGAATGGATTTCATTGGTGCATTGGCCAGAGGATCAACTATAGGGTATGTTATGGTCAAGGTTTTTGTTTGTGGTGTTGCATTCGCCATTTGGTCAAAAATCTATCAGTAGCCTTCAAGGATTCCATGAACAAGAGGCACTATCTGAATAGGAGGAATTTGGCTAACATTTTCCCCTTGAATGGGTATCACATCACTATTCAAGTCAGGGATTTCATGTGATTTTCCTAAAATAGGAGTTGCAATAGATTTAGTTTCAATAGATTGTGGGTTTGATTCAGTAGATTGTGGACATTCTCCACTTGTTTCAACTTCCCCCTCTTTTAAATTACACGAATTACCCTCATATTTACTAGAAGGAATGCGGTGTCTAATGCATGTATCTTGGAAAATTCGTTAAGATCCTCCAGTCTTATTGTGAATCTCAACATGAGCTCTAGTAAATGATCCTGCCACTCGAGGGGCAATAGTAGATCCCTTCCTGGATATTGTTTGGGGTCCTATCGATGCTTGCGATTCAGATTTCGGGATGATTTCGTTTATGAAGATCGATATTCCAAGGCTAGAATGACCTTAGGTTTTGGTGGTTTTTAAAATGGGTTTTGAATCTATAACTTCCTGCTTTATAGTCCTATGTTTTTTCCTAGTCATGCAAACTAAACAACTCTAAAAAATATCGGTTGATGGCAGGTGCTGGCACAAGCTTTTTACTTGGTGTGTGCATAGTTTCTTACCTTCCATCTTTAATACCCAGTCCCATAAGGATACATATACACATTTCTTTGAAAAACTACCTGGAAATGAAACCAAAACATTGGGCACTAAGTTGTTCCTAAAGAATCAACTTAAAACTCTAAATATTAAATTGCTAATATGGGATTTTGTCTTTTTATTGCAAGGTTCTCTACACAGTTGGTGAAAGGATAGTGTTCATATTACCTTGCTTGAGTGAGACTAATAAGAAACAAATGCTGAGAAATGAAAGGAACAACATAATTTTTTACTGAAAGAATACTTTCTTTCTACCTTTAAATCATAACCAAATGGATAACATAAGTAAATCGTTGCATTCCTATGTAGAAATCATAAAGAAATTTAGGTTTTTTCTTAGGAAATGATGACTATGATAAAGGAATTGAAATGCATCTATCAGGAAAGTATTAAATTCTTTAAAGATAAAAATCCTTACTTTGTTGTGGAAAAAAATAACAAAACATAATAGTGTAAAGGGAATGTTATCTAATTGCTATTTACTACAATTGTTGGTAAATACTAACAGTAAATCATTCAAAATTGAGAGTAAGAAGAAACAATGATACAAAAAAGACAACAAGTGTTCTAGGACTGGGCCCACTATCTCTGGAATATAACCATCTTGAAGTTAACTCAATACACTAGATTAAAACCAAATTTCCAAAATCTTCATTAATATGCAATAGTAAATTATAGGAAGGTCTACGAAAACTTAAGACAACCTATTTCTTCAGTTGCCTTTTTCAATTGACAAGAATAATTAACCTTGTTTACTAGAATTTAGTCGTGCTTTTATATTACAACATAAATATAAATTTAAAATAGTAAATTTATCCTAAGAATCAAATCATTTTCAAGATGCTTGATTCAAGCTATAAAATCTTCAGCATCCCTTCTGGGATAATATATTATGCCCCTTTTCTAGTTGTCTCGTGGATATAAGATGTGAATCCTCGGTCAGTGCGTTGTAAATAGTCCAAACGGTTTCCTTATGGCTTGGGTTTCCTCAATAATTCAGGGAACATAAACAAATGTCAAATATTTCCTACCCACATATTAACCCAAATCCAAATTATTATAATCTAAGCTCAAAATAGTTGAAAAACTAACTATCAACTATGGAAATTTGGTGAAGAATTATACCAAATTCTAGGCCCAATAGATTGTTCATAGGGAATCATGACCCCAAGTGATCCACATATACATAGTAGTCCAATAGTCACCATAAACAAATGGAGTGGGGATATCACTCCATGTTCCTTTGATGCAACATAACGCTCAACTCTTGTGTTATAGGATCTTCCTAGCAAGTGTTCTATGAAGCTAATGAATTTTGTACTCTCTAATAACTTCTAGTTCTATTTTGTGGTCTTGGATAGTTTACTCCCAAACCTAATCCAATCTAATAATTCCCATTTTGATGTTGGTTTTCTATAAACACAAAAAGGTCTAATTATTTTTAATTATGTGTTTATTTTATGCCTATTTTTACCCAAAGAATATAAAATGAAACTAGATGATGTTCAATAGACCCCCCGCAGTCAAAAGATGTGCAAACATAAACAAAAAATGTAAACTTTCATTTTAGTGAACTTTATGTAAGAAGTGATTGTTGGCATAAAGGTCACACTGAGAGGTGGGGGTGAATCAGTGTGAGTGAAATTTTACCTTTTCACAACTTTTCATAATCAATAAATTACGTAACAATGAATAATAACAATACTATGATCATATTATTAGAAGGATCAAAGCATCATAAAGTGACCATTCCATCCATAACACATCAAGAAGTGATCACATCACAAAGAGACACAAGATTTTTATGTGGAAAGTTTGGAAACATGGTGGAAACCCATATGGGAGGAAACCCCAAACATTATTCTTCTTTATCTTCAATTCATCGCATAGATTAACAAGCTATGACCTACTAGAGGCAACTAACCCCAGGACATGCAAGCTACCACTTGCAGTAGGCACCAACCTGATTGAGGCACCAACATTGTTAATATAAAAGCAGTTGTTCATTGTAGGATACAACTTGATTGAGGCATTAACCTCAATGATGAGAAAGCTCCAACTTACTCTAGGCTCCCACCTCGATGGAGGCACCCACCTCCTTCTTCAACTCTTTGTGGACCTTTATTTCATACCATTTTCAAATTGGACCCTTTGTCATCATAAATAGTTATATGTTCATAAAGATAAATAATCATAACATGTAGTCACTATTGGCACCATCATAACATATTCATGTCATCAACGTCATCTCAACCTGCACGCACTTTCATTTCTATCACTTCCATGCAACTTGCAAATATTACCATTATAACAATCACTATCACACCTTGAAAATATTGTTACCACTACAAATACATTCATATGTATATCTAGTTTATTGACTATCATGTTGTTTTTCATACTCTATTCCAACTCATTCATCATTCTAGTCATTAAGGCTCCTTCTTGGAACCAATTCTAGCCTTGTTTCCAAAAACACTAAAATTAACTCATAAACCCTCAAAACATATAAAAATAGATACATATCATAAAATATATGTTATATTTGCTTTCTAAGCCTTTAAATGCATCCACCATTAAGTCTTAATCACCATGCTTCTTCCGAAACTCAATTTGGACCAATATTGACCTTAGAAACCCATAAAAATCATCCAAAACTAAATATTAAATTAATTGTTCTACAATTTCCTTGTTTTTGGGTGTGCTTCTACAAAATGGGCATAACCCAACTCTGGTGCTACAAAATTTCAATGATATGGTTGCAAAAAATGTGACAAAATGACATACATATACAATTAAAATTAAAATTAAAAACCAAACCTGTTAACCAATGGAAGTCAAATTCTAGACCTTCTTAATATCAAATTGACCCGCTACAAGTCGCACTACCTATTGCGACTTGTTATAGAATCCAATTAAATCACATATAGTTTGTGTTCAACGTAATGTGGGTCAGGCTTCGATCTCGTGGCCTATTCACATGTGATCCAGTTCGAAGACCATGGTTCTTTGACCATCCAAAAGACAATCCAAGCTTTTTTTGTTACACCTATGTCATGCCAAATTTGGTGACAAGTTCTAGCTCCATGCCTTGGTTATTCAAAAAAATATCCACGCCTTTGTTAGACCTCAACCATGCCAAATTTGGTGACAATTTTAGGCTCCATGTCATGCATGGTTAATCCATGTCATTCAACACAAGTCAATGGCATGCCTTGATCTTGCTCTCATGGTAATAAATATCTAGTTACAGATAAACAAGTCATGTTTTGAATCAAATTTGTGCACCAATGAACCATAACCATAACTAGAATTGTGCAAATGATATTAGTGTTTGGCTTCCAATATTAGACCCTGTTCAACCAAATCAAAATGTATTTTGTTGGAAATTTTGTTGTTTGTTTCCTTTGATCAAAGGACATATTTATACTTATGTTCATGGCTTGGTGGTTCAATAGAGCCGACATCCAATGCGACTTTTATGAAATTCATAAATGGTTTTATAAATGGCGGGCCTAATCCATATAACCATAGTTAACAATTTTGTATGACCATGCCCTATCAAGATTCATAAAATTGGGCCTATATGACTATGTTACCACCCCATGTGACCTTTTCTTAGGGTCACTAGTTGTTTTCTTGATGATGTCATCGAGCCACATGGAACCCCATGAGGGGTTCCATGTTGTTGGGCGTGGGATTCCCCAAGGGTAGTTTTGGGGCTAAAAGCCCATATTTTGGACAAATTTTGTAATCCAAGTGTAAATACTTCACATTTTGTGCTCGCGGAGCAAGTACGTGTTAAAGAGTAATAGGGTTGTCCGCCCTTATTTTGGAAATGTAATGTCAGCTATAAAAGATCTACCGATGGTCCGTGGACCATGGGATTGTATAAAAGGAGATAAGTTCTAAGTAGTTAAAAAATAGAAAAAAAGAAATGAAGAGGAAGGGAATCATAGCTTAGAGCAAGAAGTATAAGTCTTAGCATAGGTAGAGGCTCCGCAGCTGAGTGCACAGAGGCCTGGGACATAAGTCCACAACTGAGTGTGCAAGGCGAGTCGAGTTTGTAATCATCCATGATTATCAATAAAGAGAAGTATTCTACAATTTCTGCATCTTTATTTCTTGTTTATGCATATTGTTATGTTGGGTATGAATTTCACTTATAATGCTTATATGATGCGCAAATGTATTTAAACGTGTTCGTTAAGTGAACGTAAGTAAGAACATTTGCTTACTTGAAGCTAACTAAGATCGGTTAATAAGATAAGTAAGACACTTAGCCTAGTTTGGGAGATATCACAGTTCACTACCCTAGTAGCGCGAAAGTCCCTAAGCCGCAGGTTAGGGCTGTGCGAAAACCTACTGTAACCTTTTGTGAAGGTACTGAAGGGTGGAATAGAGGGCTAAGAAACATGTGTGAAGGAAATTATAGCTGGAATAAACCGACATCACAACCATCTCAAGAGTGCGGAAACTTGGTTCCATCATCCCCCCATACTGCTTCGGGTGAGACTTCAGTCCATGCTCCGCGGGCTGATGCTGAAAGGACTAGTAGTGTAAGGATTTGTTTGGCTAATTAACGCTGAACTTGGGTTAGGCATCCTCAAGCCAACAAATGGTTCCATTGCCGGGACCATAATATGCATAAGAGATGTTTGAAGTCGTATAAGTGGAATCCAACTAAGAAAGAAATCGAAGGCTTGTTGGACAAAAGGATCCACGAGTTTGCGGCACAAGAAAACAAAAATCCGCATGGCTAGACAGGTACCTGCATACAGAGATCCATGAAATATTTTTTGCCTCCTTTCCAGTTGATCTCTATGAATGGATCATGAAACTAGCAAACAACCAAGGAAGGTGGAGGCTTGACGGTCCTATTGTTTGGCCCCCAGAGTTAGTATAAAGGTTGGAAGCCTTTGAGGACAAGATCACGCACGCTATCGATCATTGGCTCAATCGCGTCATAGGAGGATTTGTGACTGAATTCGTAGTTGACACCTCAGTCAGTTACAGTGAGGCTGGAGCGATGCTTCTTAAAGGGTCTGTGAGGTAAGTACGTAAAATATTTGAATACTTGGATTAAAATGTTGTTGTGCGAAAAACGGGTTATGCATCTACCTTGATATTTGGGACTACATGAAGTGGAAAAACTTACAAGAATGAAGGAAATAAGGGTCCAGAGGATAGTCCCTTGATTTCACCTCCATGAAGGGACGAAGAAGCGATAGCGAAGGTCTCTCCACGAAGTTCTATTCAGTTAATAAGACAAGGATTTTTGTAAATACCACCTCCACTCACACAACCTCCGACTTCCCCACCATTGCCTCCAACTTCACCCATACCACCTCCACCTCCACCATGGTTCAGTATGGAAAATACAATGAAGTTTCCTTTGTTAAAAATCTTAGGAAATGAGGACCCGAACCAATTTTGGTTTGTTGTGAGGGTTGTATGGGAAGCTCAAGGTTTTATAGATGATCAGATAAAGAAGGCAACATTGGTTAGTGCTCTGCAAGATCGCGCGCTAACCTATTATATTAAGTACTCTAACGATAACCCGAATGCTGGAGTAGAAGACATGCAAGAAACACTAAATAGGGAATTTAGCAGGCCTAAATCTGAGGCGCAGTCGATTGTGGGATTCAAAGAGATCGCAATGCGACCAGGTGAGACACTTTAGGAACTAGATCAAAGGTTCAAATGTACAATCCGTGAAGCCAACATGAATTTTGCAGATGGATTGCATCGCGAGTGGTTTGTGGCTTCGCTACTACCACACTTAAGGAGTGTGTTGTCGCAAGAAAAGATAACTACTCAGGCAGAGGCCTTGGAGATTTCCATGAGACTACATGAGACTTCGATACAAGATCATAATCTAGGAGTCCAGCAGATCCATGCGCAACTGAAAAATGTATGCCTTGAAATTCAAAGTCTGAAGCAAGATAGGATGGTTTTACCAGAGATACATGAGGAGGTATGGTGCTTAAAATGCAAGAGTCAGGGTCATGACAAAGACCATTTCCTAGTCTTTTCAAATTACCTTGAGGAAGAGGATTGATGCCTTTAAGGCCAGAAGCTCAAGAAGGACCTAGGGTGGTGCTTTCTTTATGGTGCGCTATCTGTCAGGTTGCCAGAAAACATGCTACGTATAACTGTCATTTGCTACAGAAGTATGTGCAAGCATCGCAACAGTTGTTCTACAACTTTTGTAGATCGGTAGGACATGATGAGTGTACTTGCAGGAGCTATGAATTGATGATGGATAAAAATCCCACCTATAGGGTTTGGGCTGAAATGAAACCCCTCAACCAGAATGGAGGAATGACACATATGGGATTTTAGGGGCACAGACAAGGCCGAGGCGGAGGATGACCTACTAAAGGTTGAAGATAGTTTATTTGCTACAATTGTGGAGGACCAAGACACTATGCCCATAATTTCACTAATCCGATGTGTCTGTCGTTCAAGTATTACACGTTGTTTGATCATGAAATGGAAGATTGTCCTACACTAATAGCTAGGATACGTGACAAGGGGGCGCTACCGCATCCTCCAACTCAAAACCTATAGATGATGAGATCTAAGCCATGTGAGAAAGATCTAAACGTAAATATAATGCTCCAAAGTGGCATCATGATGGGAGATGACAAGGGGAAATAGCCGGAAGACAGTACATGGGTTCGCAAGGCCCCGGTGAAAGAGGCTGAGTTTGAATTGGAGTGCGCTCGGGAAGCCTTCATGGAAGCTAACAAGCCTCCACTTCAAGAAGAAAGGATAAGCCCGAGCCAAAGATGGACCCCTCTATGCTCACAAATTTCCTGGAAACTTGTATGAAGTTACTGCGCGACAGTAAGGCTGTAAAAGGGCTATAAGAACTCATCAATAGATGCACTGGAACCGCACTAGGTGAGTTGCGTGTAGTGTGAAATATTGGCAAGCATAAAACAAGGAGAGTACGGGAGATGAGACTGATCACACAAATAGGAGAGTATGAAATGGATCAGGTCATTTTGGACTTCGGGTCAGATGTGAATGTTCTACCGAAACAAACTTGGGAGTGAATGGGGAAACCTACAGTGCAATGATCTCCAATTTAGCTAAGGATGGTGAATCAGTAGAAAATCATCCCCATGGGACAACTGCCGGGGGTGGTCATGGACATTGAGGGAGTGAGCATGCTGGCAGACTCTAGAGTAATAGAGATTATGGATGATGATAACCCCTACCCTGCACTCTTGGGAATTGACAGGGCTAATGATATGAATGGGATAACCAATCTGAAGAAGTGAGATATGATCTTTGAGAAAAATCACTGTGCGTAATAATACCCTGGATCATGCTAAAGGATTGCACTATACGGAACCAGTCCGAGATTATGAGAGTGATGATGATCTAGAATGCATCTATAAGATAACAACACAAGACCAAGACTAGGTGAATCCCACCATAGATGGATAGATTTCATGGGATCGCGAGAGTTCCTGCACTTCGGATTTCGACAAAGAAATAGAATGCCAGCAGAATCGGTTACATGAGGTAACTACAATGAATTGCAACATGATGACCTGGTCACTGCATTGTGTGTCATCAGAGGTAAGAAATCTTCCTACCTATGATGGTCTAAATGAGTTAGATATATTTTTAGATTCATTTGAAAGGGAGTTAGCAAAAATGCAACACTTCCAAGCCTTAGACTGGGCACTGCTTGCTACACCTGCAAGATGGTGGGGTATGCACAAGGGAAGCTTTGATGATTGGTGTGAATGTAGGGGAATGATGAGAACACGATTTGCGAAGCCTAATATGTGACTGACAAACAAGTACGATGGGTAGAATGATCCATGCGCACATTTTTCCAAATGGATGCAGGCTTATGGGGAAAAGCCCCAAAATGAGTGGGTGCACTTGTTCTGTCATACCCTAGATGTTATCCCAATGAATTGGTATATAGAAATAGAGCTCGACCATGGGACAAGTGAATGGGATGTCCTACGTGAAGGATTCATGATGACATTCAGTTTTGATGACAGGTTTGACAGTATTGATGAAGCGCTACAAGAAGTGAAAGCAACCATCTTTAGGATACTGCAAGATCCTTTAGACCTGATTCAGCTTGACTGAGCTACTTAGCAGAGTCACATGCTGGAATGTTATAATGTAACTACTGAAGAGGAGGATGAGGATATGTGGAAGATTAACATTCTGGAAACAGAAGGCTAACGCAAGGTTCAAGGACTGCAGATTGAGAAACCTGATATAAACGCATTGATTCTAGTCTTCTCGAACTGGAAGAAAGAGTTTCATGTACATGTTGATGTGTCATGTCTATCGCTAGGGGCAATACTAACATAGGATGGAGGTGAAGGCTTGGATCATCCTATTGCATTCGCAAGTTGCATATTATCCAAAGCAGAGAATAACTATTCAACCATTGAACGCGAGGGGCTAGATATGGTGTATGTGCTCTAGAAGTACCAACACTACTTGCTAGGAGGCCATTTTAAAACATATATGGATCACTCCATGCTGAAGTACCTGGTCAATAAGTGTATGTTGGGGGGGTGAATCTGCAAATGGCTCTTATTGTTCCAAGAGTACAATTTTGAATTTGTTTTGAAGCCTGCATGATTGAACGCGGGACCAGACCATCTGTCGGGCATCAAAACAGGGGAGGAACCTACTAACTTAGAAGAAGGATTTCTTGATGCATAGCTATTTGTGGTACATGTCGCAGATGGTCATTTCGAGGATATAATACACTTCCTAACAACAGGAACTGCACCAGAAGGATACTCTGTCTAGCAAAAGAAGGAATTAGTGGCGCGCATGGCAGATTTCTCTATCATTGTTGGGCATCTATATAAGATGGGGACTAATGAGATATTGTGATGGTATGTACCTAATTTTGAATGAAGTAGCATCCTTGCGGACGCTTATGGGGGCACCACGGGAGGACATTATGCAAGGAGAGCAACCGCGTAGAAGATTCTACACGTCGGGTTGTGGTGGCCAATCCTTCATCAGGATTCAAAAGAATATTGCAAGGCATGTGATGTATGTCAAAGAATAGGTAGGCCATCGCGAAGGGATGAATTTCCTTTGAATCCACGAACGACGTTGCAACCTTTCGAGAAGTGGGCAATATATTTTGTAGGGCCCATTCAACCACAAGGGAAGACAGGGGTGATGTACATTATCATTGCGATGGAGTATTTGACTCGTTGGGCAGAAGTGCAGCCGGTGAAGGATTGCACAGGCATGACCGCTGCAAAGTTCCTATTTGAGCATGTACTAACATGATTTGGATGTCTAAGGATCTTGATGAGTGATCGTGGTATGCACTTCCTGAATGAGACGATTAGCGCACTAATGGAGGAATTTCAGGTATATTACAAGAAGAGCACACCTTATCACCCACAGGATAATGGGATAGTGGAGGCATTCAACAAAGTTCTTGAAAATGCACTGACCAAGATTTGCAATGCTTAGAAAAGTGATTGGGACCTATGCATACCTGTAGTATTGTGGGCTTATCGAACAACATGCAAAAAGCTGACGGGACAAACCCCTTTTAGGCTTGTCTATGGTGTGGAAGCCATAATTCCTAGGGAATACATCATTTCTAGTCTACCCATAGTAGCACTCACAGGTATGACGAATCATGGAGCCATTGAAGAGAAGCTCACATAGCTAGATGAGCTCGAAGAAGAAAGATTTTTGGTTGGGTTTCATCAACAGGTCCAAAAGCAGCACGAAAAAGCGTGGCATGACTGACATATTAAGTTGTGCACCTTTAAGGTGAATGACTTGGTGTTGTTGTATGACTGTAAGTTTGATAAGTTTCTAGGGAATTTCAGAATGCATTGGATGGGGCCCTATGTTATTGAAGAGATTACTGATGGTGGCGCGGTCCATTTGGTTAAGTAGAATGGAGATCCCTTCCAAGGAAAGGTGAATGGTAGTCGATTAAAGCCATACACAGGTGGCATGACCATCTAATTATGTGACAATAGCTTAATTTTAGTGCTCCAGGCAGCTGAAAGGAGGTGCGGGACTATAAACTACACTGCCCGAGTTGGGGAGCTATGCAGTTTCAGGACTGTGCAAAGCAGGGAAGTGTCATAGGGTCTGTGAAAGTGCGAAGGCAGCTGTGCTACTCATGGAAATAACATGTAGGTTTGCTGGAAAGTGGCCATTAAAGTCACTATTCATGATTTGATGGTTGGATTATGGAAAAATGGAGTGGGCAATAGGCATTTAAGGCGAAATTTATGGATTAGATTTTTGAGAAATCAGCTACCAATCTAGCATTAATGGGCCGAATATGGGGGGAATGGTTGGATTTGAATTCAAAACGCCCTATAAGTCATAGGTGGTTGTCCAGCAAAAAAACTTGGCATTATGAAAATTCAGCTGTTGCACTATTAGGTGTGTATGGACCGTGCGAATTTTGAGGCTTTGAGAGCAAGTTCAGTGTTTGAGAGATTGCCGAAGGAGGTGTAGGACCTACTGAATAGAATGATGTTGACACCTGAGGAATCCGCACAGGAAATTTAGGTAGTAAAAGCTGACCTGGAAAGTGCCAGAATGGTAGTCGAAGTCCATAAATCACCCAAGACGCTGAGACCAAAGAAGGATAAGAAGGTTGTGCTACCGGCATGAATTTCAACAAGAAACCCGCAGAGGACCAAGCTCACTTTGCAGGAAAAGGGGAAGGCCATTAATATGGAGGTAGATGAGGAGGAATCTAAAGAAATCCTGGCATATGAGGAGGATTTGGAAATGAAAGTTGAAACCCAGGGTGTGGACCCTATTACCTGGTTAAATATGTTCCTCCGTGCAAGGGAAAAGCCAAGGTGCCAAAGGACATAGACAAGAGCAATAGCTCCCTACAAACTTCGTTGCACCCTGATGACATTGTTTTTGAGGGTTTGCACTTAGGGAAGGTTTCTGTACTAAATTTTGAAGATTGGGACATCGCAGATCACGAGAAATTCCCACGTTTAACAACTGAGCAACTAATGTGCTGACGGATTGACATGAATTCTGGAATGATCGAATTAGAGTTGCAGACATGGCTCAAGGGTGTAGAGAAAGCCAAGCTCCTCAACCTGCTTTGGGTACTGCATTACCATCACACCTGAGTGATTGCCTTTGTCATCAGGTAGCTACTTTACTTGGTGCATGATGGATGTTTTTGGTTGGAGGAGCCCATTCCCATCATGGGCCACTTGATCAATTGGATCACACGGCTTCCTTACTCTGGGGAGGATCCAACCAATATATCAGAAGGAAAAGGTAGTGAGTTCTCCCTCGCGGAAGCTATGAAGAAGAAGCGGGGATATGCCATCTCCAACATTAACAACCTTGTAGTCAAGTTAGCAGTACAAATATTAGCAGGGAAGTGTGACACAGGTAAGTTCCCTCTCCAGACAGAGGCAACCCTTTTAGCCCTAGAGTGGGTCTAGTCACTGCAAAGACAATACCAAAGCAAATTTACTTAGAAAGTTGATGCCATGAAGGCTTACCTTCAAATCATCATTCAATGATGTCCCTGTTTTGTTGCTCTAGCTCCCGTTCTTCTAATAACTTGTACCTGAAAACAACATACGAAACACAACCACGAACATAATAGAGTACGACAAAAACTATCTACTTAAAGAGTCAAGGAGCTTAAAGCTACCATTACGTAATTCGACATACGATATAGGAAATAAGTTGTTGATTTGTATTAATATAAATTAAAGTAGCACTTACAACCAAACCTTGACGTCGTAAGCCTCCTCGATGGATCTTGTCAGCATGTCTGTGCAAGCATTCACTCATAAACTGTCTCCCAAAAGATGAATAACTCTCTCTCCTACCCAAAAGGCTAATTCTAGAACATTCTTACAATAAATCAAACTCCACTCAAAACCATCCCAAGCTAAGTTATATGAGAGGCTACTTCCACACTCTAGCAAAACTTCTCTAATTTTACTATTGAATTCTTGACCTCTGAAGCTTGCTGATCTTAGTCATGGAGGAAGTATTTATAGGAGGAGAAGCTTCCATAAATTATGGGAGGAAGAGCTTATCTCTTTGAGAGGTTACACAAAAAGTGGAACAATCATCCCAAAGGACAGAGGCGATCTCATCTGATCCAACAACCAACCCTAGGACCACCCATGAAGCTGCTACACTTCGAAGCTTCGACAAGTTTTTTAAAAAACTTGCCAAAAGTAGCTCGTCATGAGTGCAACACAGAGACAGAGAAAATACTTCACTAGGGCTAGTGCAATCTTGGCCATCTTTTCGGGTGGAACAACTGTTTTCCCGCGACGACCCAAAAACATAAGTAAAAAAGGAGAAGTAAACTGAGATATTCTTCCTGAGATGACAAGGAAGACATTGACACATAATTTGCAACATGAAACAAGGCAGATGTCAATAACATGGACCGATAGTGTCCAGAATTAGGGAATGTGGGGTCGATGACAAATTATTGTGTAATAGATGCCCCCTAAAGCATGAAGGCTAAGAGAGTGGGAGGGGTGAAATGCTTTACGAATCCATAACTAAAACATAACACCATCGTGGAGAACCTGCAATGCAGGTATAACTGATATCTCTGATACATGAGTACATAGTGAAAGACGACATATGGACATAAGGCAGGGGCACAACCATCCATAAGATAAACATAAATGACCTATGTTATGGATGCAACCATCCAATCAAAAGGACCATATGAAACACTCAGGTATGGTCACAGCCATCCAATCTGTTGTCACAAAATCATGCACTAATGGCTGCTACTTAGTAAGATCTCATGCAACTGTTTCAAACCAGGCTTTAGACTAAGGTTTAGCCTCCTTAGTCAGAGAGGGCTCTCTCATAGATTTTTGATATGCATTTAAGGCAAGAAAGATGGCTAACTCTTTAAACAGTAGATAAACTTTAAGCTGGTTGGAACAAACAAGATTAGGCTTCCCCCATTGGGCTCATGGAGTCATACATTCCTACAGTAAACAAGCAGCTACTGAATCATAGAAACCAAGGCATATAATGTCTCACTGTTCAAAACATCTAACAAGAATGATATCAACTCAACAAAACACACACAGGAAGTCTGAGCATCAATGATGAATTCAGAGTGATTGCATGTTTAGTGAACTGTAAACAAGATGAATAAAACCAAACCACATACATTCTGAACATTTGAGACACAAGATGAATCTTGGGAAGAAACAGTGTACTTTCTATTACTGTGAAAACACTTTACAAAAGCCAATATGAAAACTCTGTCTTTTTGATAAAATCTCCAACCCTTGATACATCAGAGTTCTTCCTATATATAGGAAATAAAACTAAGCTATCTTGAGTCTCCTCCTCCAGCATGAGGGGAGCTCGAAAACCTATGATTAACTACCTTATCCATATTGAAACTAATTTACTAAATACAGAGGTATTGCTTTCAATACAAAAGAGTCCTAGTTCTAATCAAATTCTGCTACCATCTCCTCGTTTGCATGATTCCCTCCTGATCTCTGACAGCTGTGTTTTTCCTGTAGGAGCTGGACTATATCTTGAGGAGCATTTGCTGTATTGGCTGCCTTGGATTCTGAGTGTGTTGCTGACTCAGCCTTTGATGAAGAAATATCCTCTGTTTTCCCGGTCTCTGTTTTAGTCCATGTTCATTTTCCAACAAAAATGCTTGAAGCTGTATAATGACCTTAATGACCATACCATAACACCATCTTCCTGAATAATCTGGATGCTTTACGAATACTGCCAGGTGTTGAACTCAAAATTCTGGTAATCCTACCAGAAACCCTAATTCTGCGGTCATAAAGGTACTTTATGATAACTTGGTAAAGACAAAAGATTTTACCTTTATGTAATAAGGTTTACATTTGTCAACCTTTGAAGGCTTAAGCAACCATGGTGATTTCCTTTCCATCCTCGAAGCCTTTCTCCACAAAATTTGGTGACCATAGCATTGTTTTCGAATTTTCCCTTAAAAACAGTCACCTACAGCAGTTTCGTAGCGCGCTACGAAACTGCTGTTCTTTGCAAAATCACAGTCTTTAACAAATTTCTTCAATTATTTTAGA